>JNEK01002907.1:0-28747 GCA_000697295.1 Mucor indicus B7402
CCCCCCCCCCCCCCCTTTTTTTTTTTTTTCTTCTTTCTTTCTTCTTCTTTATTTTTTTTTTTTTTCGTTCTGTATCAAAATTTCACCATGTATCGCAAGCCACAGATAAACGAAGAAGAGGCAGAAGCCGGATCTATATTAGTTGCATTATCAAATCACAACACAGTAAAAAAAAATACAAAATCCATGTCAATACATAACTTACTAGGTAAAACAAATAATCGTTTTTTTTTGCGCAGAACTTTAAAGCATGGTATTAACAAAAAAAAAAATCTTCCCTTGTTAACAATTACAAAAGATGATGCTAATAATAATGTAAGGCTGTTCTAGAATTGTACAATAAGATAACTAAATATATACCTATTGCAATAGGAACTTGCACCAATATTACCGGAGAGCCGACAATTGGGAGAATCAGAGGGCCATTGTATATAACAACAGCACGCTTTCTATAGTTACGTGTATTAACAATATGTCTTTCAAATGATAGTATCAAACCAAGAACAAATATTTCAGCACCAGCACCAACACCAGCGTTACTCTTATCCAAATATAAGACAAAACTATCGCAATGGTATATATATATATAATATCTTTAATATACCTATTTAGCTGACGGAAATAACTAACTAACTATATATATATATTTAAGAGTATATGCAAGAAATGTCACCTGAAAGTTACTATAGAAATAGTATACCACAACCACCTCATCATCAACCTGCTACACACCCTTCACAAATGAAGTATAAACACATCATAATACGCTTTCAACATTATTAACATACATTACATTGCATTAGTCGTGGAAGATACTATGTCCCCCAACCTTACCCAGAAAAGAGACAAGGATTTATTCCAGCAGTAACCGCTAATACATGCATTATCTGAGAAATACCATACTGACTGATCACAATAGGTGAAATCGAGCCATTACAGCGAATACACGAAAAAATATACCAACATGGTATAACTAACCATAACCATTGTATTTCTTCACCTTTGATCTCATCTTGTTTCTCGTTAGAAAGAGAAGCCTAAACTTCGACGCAATGCACTCCAAGCATATATATGTTACATGACATATACAGATCTCGTGCGTAAAAGAATGGTATGTATAATTATAATGGTTATTGTGGACGATAATAACATCTACGATACTAGGAGAGGCGAAAATCAATGCAAATAAATAACGCTACTACTACTACTACTACTACCACTACTACTACTCAGCGCCATTCTCCAATTGTATTGCATCAACCAACGCCTCCAAATCAGATTGTTGAACAGCCTTTAACTGCCTTTTTAAAAAGACCAAATCAGTCAGCATCAACGCCTTTTCCAAGAACGAAACAACATTTTTAATAAAAGGACTTTTGTAAATACGACGAAACAATTTGTGAAAAGCAAGAAACGCGTATTAGTCTATTCTATATTGACAAAATGCTAAAATCTCCTCTTATAATATGCAATTGGTTTAAGTCTTTATTTTGTACCTGTAATTGGGACACACATGCAGATCATAGCCTACACTGCTTCAGTTTCAGCAATAACAGAAAGCTAATTCTAATAATTATTTGTTTTTCTTTACTCCCTTTTTATAAAGAGGCACGCTAGCTACTAAAGATGATTGTCGCTACATACTTTAAGGTAATATTCAACAATGCTTTTTGAACTTCTGTCCAGCGAATGGATATCCCGCATTTTTTTTTTTTTTTTTGTGACTTGGAAAACATTTTTCTCTTTCTCTCTATAAACGCGTAGACCGTGTAAACTTTACTTTTTTTTTTTTTTTTTTTTTGAACATAGAGAAGAAGGGAATCTCTCTCTATATATGCTATAACTCATTTATTTTATTTAACGCATACAAACAACATATATATATATATATTATAAACACACTTGTAGAATAACGAAATAATAATTGAAGCATGCCACGACAACAACAAAGCGGGCATGTGTCTGAGGCACATAAAAAAGCCTTGATACCTTCTTCAAGAATGGAATTCCCTGTTCAAAGACGTTGGGCATGTTCTATTTTTGTGTTTTTACAAGCTTGGAAATTGGCCGATCTTTTTGTGATTTTCGCTGCTACTTATCCAGAACAATACAACAACTACTTACTCAAATGGTGGTTAATCGATACTTTATATCTTGTCATTTTACATGTAGCAAAGATTCCTTGGTTACAGTTTACTGTCCTTAAAACAACAGCCTTGATTTTATTCATGATGTTTTTTAATTTCATTGTCTTTGCCTTACCCATTGTAAGCTATTGTCAAAACATACTTGATTTTAATTAACTAGTATTTTCTTTAGATTGGATTTACTGGCATTGTGGTTAAGAATATTTTAGGTAACTAGAAAAAAAAAAAACCAGTTGATCTTGGCGTGAATAATTAATACAATTATTTAGGCGATGCTTTCGGTAGACTCATTAGTGTTTCTCAAGCAAGACCGGTGAATGTTAAAGACATTGTGTACAATTCTTCTCATATTTTAGGTAGACATACGGTTCAAATTCTTCCATACGGGTAACCAAAAACAACAAACAGGTTTTTTTTTCTTGTAAATTCACTTGTATTTCATTATTATAGAACTGCCAAATTAAATCCAAATGATGAAGTATATTGTTTACAATCAAACGAAATTGGAAAGAAGGATATTTATATACCCATCATTTTAAATAATACAATTCCCCGTACCGTGTCTATCTCTCGCCATGATTTCGAAACTGGAGTTACAACTGTGAAGGATTATTCTGGCAGAGATATTATTAGAGCAACCGAAATTAACCATGCAAAAGAAGGCGTTGAATATTATTATATTCGTGTTCAAAAAACTGGCGTATACAAATTAGACAAGATTATCTCTAAAGACAATGTAGATGTTCGATTATATAATAGAAACGCTTTCATCTTTACCTGTCCTAATGCTCACTTCAAACCTATTCAAGCCTCCGATTATTGTACTGGCGACAGTGGCTCTCTTCAACTAGAAATTACCGGTGTACCACCACTCCATGTTCAATACAAACGAAAATCAGACGATAAGGAAACAGTCCTCAAATTGGATCGTATTCAACCTGAAACATTTGATTCTCCTTTGCTGCGTCGTCCTAATGGTCCCAAAGTCATCGATCCCTCTTTCTTTATCGCCAAGCCCGGTTCTGATTATTCTTGGGCAGCTGTGCAAAAGTTAAGTCTCAACCTCAACTTGACACTTGAAACAGCTTCAAAGCAAGAATACAGCCTCACTCATGTCGTTGATGGTGCTGGAAACGAAATTGACCTCACTCCTCTCCACGCAGAAAGTTTCGAAGTGCATGCTCGTCCTAAAGTTAAGTTTCTCTGTAAACAAACAGACCCTGTCAGTCTTTTGATTGGATCCAAATCTACACAATTACCTGTCCAGCTCGAAGGCACAGGACCTTTCCAAGTAGAATACACTTTCTCTGGTGAACCCGATCACGTCCACAAGACTAAATTGAATGGCGCCAACTCTATTACTGTCTCTTCCCCTGGCGAATATGATCTAGTGTCTGTTAGTGATAAATTTTGCCAAGGTCAAGTCATGTTCCCATCTACCTGTCAAGTGGTCCAACCCCAACTTCCTTCCATCAAGATCCAATCCACCCCCATTCCTTCTGAATGCGCTGGTGACAACGAAATTGGCATGAAGTTTATTGCTGAATTTGTCGGGGCTCCACCTTACGTTCTCGAATACACTGTGACCAAACAAAAAGGACGATCCAAGACAGTGGTTGAACGTAAACGGGAAGTAGTCGACCGTTCCCGTCACATCTTTTCGTACTTACCTAGCTCTAGTGGTGAATACATTTATGAATTCAACAAGTTGGATGACCGTCACTATAAGAACCGAGCCACACACATTGCACCTATTAAGCAAGTAGTCCATCCTCAACCTGACGCCAAATTCAGTCCCAAGACACAACGTTCTGTCCGCACATGTCTTGGTGAAGACCTGAGCGTCGATGTCGATCTTCGCGGCACTGGACCTTTTGTGCTTACATGGACTGTGAACGATCAACTCTATTCTGATTCTGTGGACGGTGACAAGTACACGATTAACTTGCCTCCCTTTGACCGCGCAGGACACCACATTGTGTCTCTTGTGCATATTCAAGACGCTAATGGTTGTATTAAGGATTTGGAAGCGCGCGATTTCACCGTGGATGTTCGCAGCGATCGTCCCACTGCCTTCTTCCACACACAGCATCAAAAAGTGCGTACTGTTGAGATCACAGAAGGCGCCACGGCCAACTTGCCCATTGGTTTAACAGGTGAGGGGCCCTGGACTGTGACCTATCGTAATGTGGAGGCTGGAGACCGCAGTAAAGTCACGCAACGCTTTACTGATCCTAATGCCGAAGTCAAGGTGAAGCAAGTAGGCCATTATGAGCTTTTGAGCGTTGAAGATTCGATTTGTAAGGGTGATGTGTTGGAACCTCAATACTTGATCAAGTGGATCGACAAGCCAACGATTGCCATTCCTGAAGACCAACAGGTGGTTTCTATTCATGATGGTGCGTATGAGCGTGCTGCTGTGTGTCAAGGCACCAGTGACGCGATTGATATTGAATTTAGTGGTCGTGGTCCGTTCTACTGCTCCTACAAGGAGTTCCGTGGTCCTGTTAACTCGCATTATGGATTCCATCTCATTGGACAAGAAGAGGTTTCTACTGGACTTCAACGCGTGCGATTGCCTCTCAAGACTCGCGAGAGTGGCAAGTACCGTTACGTTTTTGAGAAATTGTCTGATCAACGCTACACGGAGCCTTTCAGTATTGATAAGTTGCAGATTGAACAAGTGGTCCATGCTACACCTACTGTGAAGTTCTCTAGTCGATCTGTCCGTAAGCAACGTACATTGTGCGTTGGCGAGTCTTTGATGAGCTCTGAAATGGATCCTATTTACCTTGATTTTACGGGTGTCGCTCCCTTCTCTGTGGAGCTCGGAGTGCGTCTCCAGTCTCAAGCCAATGGACGCGTGATCAAGTTGGAGAATATCATGACGAACAAGTACAAGCTTGAATTGCCTGACGAGTTGACGGCTGCTGGTACTTATTATATCAAGTTGTTGAACGTGAATGATGCCAATGGATGTGGTTCGCATGTGCCCGAACAAGGTGATGATACCATGTTGACGATCAAGGTGCTTGATATTCCTCTTATTAACTCGATTGAATCATGCGACGATGTGTGTGTGGGCGACACGATTGATTACAGTTTGTTTGGTATGGGACCTTTCACTGTTCAATACCTCTTTAATGGCCGATCCGAAACGGCTAAATCGCAAACGTCTAAATTGACCATGATTGCTGATAAGCCTGGTAATATTACTATTGTGTCTGTTGGGGATCAACGTAACAAGTGTCGCTCATTCCCTAAGGAAATGACAAAGCAAATTCATGAAGTTCCCTCATCCTTCATTAGTGGCGGCAAAGAAATTATTGAAAGTATTCATGAAGGTAAAGTTTGGATTCCGTTTTTTTTTTTTTTTGTGTGAAAGAGATATTGACTTTGTTTTTCAGGTGATATGGTGCAAGCTGTTGTAGATTTAGTGGGTACACCACCATTTGATTTTGAATGGCATAGATATAAGTTAGTTTGGGACCAAAACAAGAAGAGACATTATAAGGGTGAAGTACTTGAAAGCCATAATGTGTATGGTGTTGAAGAGCACCGTTATTATATTAATACATCTGTTGAGGGTATCATTGAGGTAAGAAAGAAAAAAAAAAGAAAGAAAGTGAGAGATGGGGTATTGACTATGTTCTAAATAGATTGTAAGCATCAAGGATAAATATTGCCAATATCCTATTTAAATATAATAAAATAAAGCTTGTACAGTGATTTCCCTTATAGTGAGGAACCAGGGATTTGGTTTATATATTAAAAAAAAAAAAAATTAAACATCACAGTGAATAGAGAGGAGGTAGTAAAAAGATCAATACAGGTTAATTTGATATTTATTAGATTTAAGGCCACTTGAGGATTTCCTTCTTGATAGCGTCATCCCAACTATTACAGAGTTCTTTTTGAGAAGGCTTATCACATAATTCTCTAATATCATCAGCTACCCAGAGATCAAGGACACGAATGGTAGCACTGACAAGTTTAGCGATGTAAGATTCTACTTGTGGATCCTCGCTTAATTTTCCAACGCCGTTGCTGCTAAGTGTGCCATAAACAGATTTACGTGTATTTCTAACTAAATCTCTTACAAGCGCTCCATTATCAAAAGAAGCATATTGAGTTAATTGACGACGCATACGACCAACACAACGACTCTTTACATCTTCTAAAAAGTAACAAATAGAAGGAGGGTTACCACAACGATAATCCATTTTAGCACCTATAAAAAAAAGTGAGTTTTTTTTTTTTTTTTTTTGTATCTTGAGGAAATCTTTTTTCTTACATTCTTCCAAAGTCCAACTTTCGCCAGGTGGAGGCATTTTTCTATTCAATCTCTTTGGGTTGTTACAGTCACCCTTATATGGAAGTTCTTCATTAAACATGACTTGATAAAAACCTTCAGCTAATTTTGAATCGGCAGTTGCCATAGTGACAAAGCTGTCCAAAGTAGTTTCGATCGATTTTTCAAGACCTTGTGTGATTTGAGTCTTATCAATGTCAGTGGTGATGATGGTAGGTACAGTGACTTTTTGAATGGAGCTAATTAATTGTGATTGTAAATTGTTGACAGTGTCTTTAATGACAGGAGTATAGAAAGAAGCAAAGTCTTTGGACAAGCCTCTACGACAGTCCATTTCACAACCAAGCACAGTGGATGTGGCGACTAATAATACCACTGAAATACTCTTTAACAACATAATATGTAAAAAAAAGAAGAGAAGTTTTTTTTTTTTTTTTAGTTTTTTAATCTAAATTTGTATTATTAAACTATTTCTAAAGAATTTCATTTGATGGGTTATTTTTAGAGGGGTACACAAACAACCTAGGATAAATTTAACACCAAGGAAGAACACCTGAAGTAAGTATTCATTCAAGATATAACTTTAGCGTTTGTTGGGTCAATTTGTCAACTGGTTGAAGTATTTGGGTCAACAATGGTGAAAATTAACTCTGTACATTATTGGTGAATAAAGCTCTCTCTTATGTATATTGCTCATCCCCCCTCAGCACATAACCAATAATGATGCCATGTTTACCCTAACATATTCCAAAAAAAAAAAAAAAAGAAGGGGGTAGACAAGGTGTTTATTTATGTTTTTTTTTTTTTTTTTTTTTTTCGAATTAAGCTTATTATTATTATTAAAAATCAATATCCTACATATTCATCAATCAGTATTTGCAAACATAGAGCCCTTAAAATTTATAACTTACATTTTCTTTACAATGTCTTTGTACATTTTCAAATACTTTTAGTAATTTTCTTCTTGCGCCTATTGTATTTACACCAGCGACTTCCATATCTTCATCTGACATGCGAATCACTTGTTTCCAGTCCAAGCCAATAAATGCATGGCCATACTTGTGCAATCTCAAACTTCTTAACCAATTTTGAACATCTATAATAAAATATTAACAAAAGAATAAGAAAAACCAATTGTTCTGTATACCTTGCATCAAATCAAAATCAACAGTTTCAGCAGCTATTTTATCTTTTAAGGCACGTGCAGCAGATGATCTTTTACGTCTTCTGGCTAAACCTGTCAATGGTTTCTCCTTATTGGATGAAGTATCACTATGCTCATCATCTTGATTATTATTAAGAAGAACAGTAGCTGGTGGCGGAGGATGAGGAGAATAATATACGTTGGTAGTTGAAGGCAAGTCTTTTTTCAACCTAGCTTGTGCTTGTTCTAAAGTACTGAGACTTGATTGAATAGTGGCAGATAATTTAGAGTAATTTTCTTGTTCTTCTTCTTTAATAGACCATGGTAATTTTTTTGATCGAAGGGAGCCAAAAGACCAACTTGTTTTACTGTCATCATTGTATAAAGAAGGGGAAGGTGGGAATGGCCAATCTTTAGTGTCACTATGAGTATTGTTATTGTTATTGAAAAGAGGGGGTGATTTTAAGTCTGTGGTTGAGAGAGATGTTCTTAATCGAGCATGAGGCGGGGAAGAAAATAAGCCGCCTGTACTACCATGAGGGTTGTTTGTTGTTTGTTGTAGGGAGTTGGAGGATGAAGAGGACGTAGATGAAGAGTTAGAAGAAGACAAGATGGAACTATTGCATGAAAATAGACTAGTATCATTGTTGTTGAGTGCATGAAGTTGAGCTCTTGCTGCCAATGCTTTTTCATACAAGGGACCAGGATGACTTAGTCCTAATGGTCGAGATACAAATAAATCTCGATTACGTCTTCTTATTAAATCATCAGGTTCACTCATACAAGCTACTTTTTTAGTGCCAATTGGTGTCGTTTTTGCAGCGAGTCTTTTTCTTACTTCATATTCTGATTCAGTTGAAATAACAGACTGAGACGTACTGAAGGTATTAGGTGCATATAAGTTGTTTTTTTTAGTACTAGGATGATAGTACGATTGAACTTCTAATCATGATATATGAATAAAATAAAATATAAGCTCCTGAATATTCTATATTTACCACTCTCATTTTCCTGTCCAGCAGGGTAGGGCTCGCCCCCATTTGCGAGTTGTTGAAGTACAGTAATAAGAAAACGAATCTGAATTTGAGAAGCATTTTGGACTACAGTATAGAATGCAGCTGTTCTTTCAGCATCTGATCTACATTGAAACCATTGATTTATTTGGTTAAGTTCGTCTTTGAAACCTTGATCCAAACTAGCTGCAGCCACTTCTTCCAACATTTGCTCATACTTTTGAATATTCTCAAACCATCGATCAATAGCCTCCGCTGTGAAATATGAATGAGTAAAATCAAATATTAAACAATAGTGTGATTCTACCTTCTGGAGAAGAATTTGCAGGTTTTGTCTTTACTTGTAATATATCTGAAGAAGGTCTACATTTGTATTGTTGTGGGAAAGAGGATAATCTACTAGCAGAAACACTACTACGTTGACTTAGCATATCAGAAGCTGTCATTGAACGATAAGAAGAGGGTTGAAAGCTATTGGTATTAGGAGTTGTTCTTTGAAATGGTCCAAATAAATTATCTTCAATAAATCTATGCACGTCGTGTGTTGCTGCCATTATGTATAAAAGAGAAAAAAAAAGAAAGAAAGAAAAAGCTGAAAAAATTGAAAGCTTTTATACACAGAAAAAAAAAAAAAACTTGTTTATTTATTTTGTTATGTGCGGATCTCCTTATTTGCAAGCCTGAAGTAGACTTTTATACACGAGAAAACATATTTTAAGGGGGAAAATAGACAGAGATTTTAAGGAGTTCATTTAATGTTTGTGTCTTTGTTTTGAATTATTAAATTTTATTTAGATCAAAATCTCCTTAATATTTGATACAAGATCTACTGCTTTACCAACTTTAGGAGCTAAAGGCACCCGGAATTGACAACTTTTTTTTTTTTTTTAATACTTGACCTTTTCGCTCCTATAGCAGTATGATCATCAACCTATTTTGTACTTGTAATCCTTGGTTAAAATGCCATAAGTTTTTATGCAACTTTAAAAGAAGAAAAATTGCGCGTTGGTAACACAGAATGGGTGTATTTCGGGTTACCTTAAACCAGTGCATTTACGAAACTTCAAGGAGGTTTATACTTGAGCAGGCGTTTTCGATCATCATAACCTTATTAATGGACAAAGAATATATTTATGTTGCATATATAACAGTCCTATTGACATCGCGTCTAAATATTTATTATTGCACTGCAAAATGGAATCTTTTTTTTTTTTTTTTTTTTTTTTTTTTTTTTAGGGAGATCACTATCGATCTATATATATATCATTACTTTTTAAAGTGAATGTAGGACTGTTTGTTTACTATACATGATTGTTACTCTTCACGGACCATGTATACTAAGCGTACTATACCATATTCGGTACATTCACAGCGTCTTGTATACCATGTCTGTTGCTATAACTAATGTGAGTTTTGAAAGTCCCATAGGTATAAATAATTACAAAGCTTCTTCTATTCTATGGTAAGTTCTCGCGCCACTCTGGTAAACATAATAACCATACTTGCTGTTCTTTAAATGTTTCTTCTAAAAGTGGTATGGCACATCAAATAGAAGTTCATTTATCAGTAAATAATGCGGTGTATACCAATTGACTATACATATATTTATATGATAGATGACTGAAGACGGTTTAGATAGCTTGTAACTGTAATTGTTCAATGAAAAACCTGAAATAGAGATAACAACTGCAAAATAAGGGTTCAAAAACAAGGAGTAGTCTAGATGTGAATCAATTCATTTTCGTTTGACTAATGGTTACTAATAACTTTTCAATGCTAATGGCAATTTAAAATTAAAACAATCTGCCTGAGGTGATTTCATATGTCATGTCTAAAGGATTAACATGGTAGACAAGAGTGTTGTAAAGACGTGTCATTTCTGACATTTTGGCTACTAGTCATCAGTTCGTAAGAGACACTCTTGTATGGAACAATACCTGCCCTGAATTATTCTATTGCTCGCCACTGAAGAGTTAGTATTGATGTTAGAGAGCGAAAATATAAAAAGAGTCTTACAAGCACGGTACATCTACAACTGCCTTTTACTGATATTCAAGCCTAATAGAGTTACAAATAAGTGGCAAATTACATACGAATTGGCACATGCGAAAGAAGACAAATTTTGAAAGGCTCTACTTTGTTTTTGCAATTGCTATCATTATGCTACTTGGGTGATAAATTCAAGTCTTAAACAAAGGAATTTATCACGCCTTAGAGTAATAGATCCATCACCATTACGAAGGTTACATAAAACCTTTAAAACACAATTAAAACTGAAGAATAACAGCTTCTTCTTTTCCCTGTTTATGTTTTAACCAGGCTATACAGATAACCATCTGTGTATGTAAAAGGCTGTTAGAGAAGTACGTTATGAAATTTTTACTGCTTTCAATTATTAAGAAGCTTCAAAAGAAATATTTACTAATATGATTGCTATCAACCGCTATAAACCACTTTTTGAGGATTCTATAACTCTTTTTTAGGTGTGGATCAAGGACATTGTAACTTTCTTTTGGGATCCACATAATATAGAATTACACTTTTAAACAGTTAAGACTACCAAGATATAGTCCAGTTTTTTAAGGTAGTTGCATTTTTCTCAAAGTCTCTTTGTAATAAGCACAAGTTCTTTTGACCACTGTATCTGTTGAGATCCTATAGTGCACACATGTGTTATTGATTGTGTGTTATACCTGAAAATATAATGAATACTTGTTCCTTCTCTCAATAAAGCTGAGCTTGTATATTTCACGAACCCAAAAGAAGACCAATGATGATATGCGCTTTTATACTTTAGTTGAATATTTCCTAATGCTCAACTTAAAGATAAATGACATTTATTGCCCATCAATTTCATCTCACATATAGCTATCAGACGCAAGTGTACAGCACACAAAAGTTCCACGGTTACATGTAGTATATAAATGTTATCATATCACTATTCAAATACTATCAATTATTGTTTATTTTTAGGTAACTTTAAAAAAAAAAAATAAGGTTGTTATTGTTACACATAAAAGTTGAGGAAAAAAAACACATACGATATCACATGTTATTTTAACAAAAAAAATACCTTGTTTGATTAATTAAAGAAGTATTTGTAGATAAAAGCAAATATGCATACACCATAGCACCTAAGTGGGTTTAAAAATGAAGTGAATAAGTGTGGTAGATAAATAAAAGTATTTTGTATGAGGACGATCCTTTTTTTTTTCAATTTGAGTGGCCGCTTTATGCTGTGTTACAAAGAGGGAAATTATGGCTTAAAAGAACAAAAGAACAAAAAAAATAAAGGAGTTTATATGTAAATAAATATAATTTATTTGAGTTATATACAATTCTTTTAATAATACGATATGGGTATCGTTTTGTATGGCTTTTAAAGAGGTGTTTATGCTCTTTTACCCATTTATCGGTTCGGTGTAAAGTCCAAATAGAGATACTTGTGACACTCTTCTTGTACTCTAAAAGTTTGTTTTGATGGCCCTTTTGTATGGACCCTTTATTATATAAGAGCAAAGTGTTTTTCTCTTTTTTTTTTTTTTTTCTCTTTCTTTTTTTTTTTTACGGTATTATCAATCATGAACTCTGAAACAAGGTAAAGTACAAGCTTTATAAAGAGTTATTGTTTGTATGATTTAACTCATTTTTGCTAATAGATTAGTAAAAAGAGTAAGATTTGCGACTTTTGTCGATATCCGGTAAGTTTTTATATTTCTTTTATCTCTTATGAAACACTAACATATCTATTTTATATAGATTTTATGATGCTGAAGAAGCAATTCTTCTGGAAGAAGACAGCAGCGACGAAGATGAGTTCTTTGACGCTGTTGAAGAATTCGAAGAAGATGAAGAGGAGTAAGTAACATGCTCATTTTATCTTTTCATTCTCTTTACTAACTGGATTATCTAGTGTCGTTGTCCTTGCTCCTGCTCTTTCTGTCTCTGCTCTTGCAGTTTCTTTCTTTTCTCCCGCTCCTGCTCCTTCTTTGGCTCCTGCCACTGAAGACAGTGAAGCTATTCCAGCCCGTAAAAGGTGAGAATCCCCCCCCCCAAATTTGGCGTTTTTTCGCGTATGTTCTAATATTTTTTTTTTATTAATAGACCTCGCGGTGCTGATGTAGAAGAGGCATCTCCTGAGCATGAGAATAAAAGGCTCAAGCCCTCTGGTTCTGCCCTTGTGGCGTTCCGCCACCATTCTCCTCCTCCCCCACCTTTCGAGGTGTATCGGGATGACTCGGTCTCCTCCTCTTCCTCCTCCCCTTCTCTTGGCCCGTCCCTCCCTCTCCGCCCACCAGCCAGCATCGGCAACGATGAAAACGATGTCCCTGGCGTGGTTTCTACCACTGGTGTTTTCGGTCCTTTCCGTCGTCCTCTGGGCGAGCGCTTTCATTAGCCTTCTGGCTTTTTTTTTTATCTTTTTTTTATTTTTTTCTTTTAAATATACCATTTTTTTTAAAAAATAGCAAAAGCTATTTTGTCATAAATCAATCATAATACTGCCTTTTTTTTCTTCTTCTGTTTGTTTTGATTTCATAAGAACGTGGCTAATAGTTTTCACTTTCTGAAATGTACATAGTTACAACAGATAGCTTTTTAGTGTATGAGTATGTATTAATAGCATTTTAATGTCTGAAAATACCCACGTCTATTTATGTTGTAGAGTTGGTTTCAACATTATCATAACCCTAGTGGTTGGTGTTTTTAAAATGTATGATAGTAAATATAGTATAATAAGTTGTTATGAAAGATGCTGTAGTTTTTATTACTCGTTGCTATTAGTGTCGCATGTACATATATAGTAGTTCCATTATGAATTGTGAATACTTTTCTTTATATACTGTATAACGCAGATTTTCAGAAATATATCTAACATTCTAGCAATAAATGCTTGAATCGCTCATAATAATTCGTAAATAATTTCGATGCCACGCGCTACAAGTGGACGAAAAGCCTAATCGCAAGTTGAATCAAATCCTTTTTGGATAACAAAAGGTCAATTTTGATACCATGGATACAAAAGTTTTTTTGTGTAAATCCAAATCTTCAACTAAAAGTGATTTCTTAACTTTAATCTTTAGGATTGGTAAAACACATGAACAAAAATCTACCCAAAAGATCCATAACACAGATATATAGCCAATAAATGTGCTTCAATGTTATTTTAAAATACATGCATATTGTTCCCAAAATAGAAGCTTCTGATATAAAAAGGTCATGGCAGTATTCAATTTTACTTGATTTGCTCTGGCGTCTAAACTTATTTTTTGAAGTGCAAAATCAATGTGATTCAAGTGTTACATGGTTTTCAGAATAAAAGAGACAACACTATGCATAGCAATTAATTTTAGCCATTAGGGTGCTCTTTAAATTGGGGAAACCAAAAACACTGCTTAAATTTTCGATCGAGGAAATTTTCCGCTGGTTGGAGAGTACCTATTACTCTTTTTTTTTTTTTCTTCTTCATTGCCTGTTATTTAATTATATCCTAACATCTGCTATCTTCGTTCTTATATTTGTAGTATATAGTTATTATTATAGGTCTGCCTCCAACTGTATAATTCTCTTACTGTATTCTTTTGCCAAGCCATCTATTTCCTCTTGAAAAATGCTTTCTACGAGATACTCTTCTTCCCCTGAGCATCTCGATATCGCTGAAAATATTGACTTCGTATTCTCTCAGACATGTAGACTTTTTGTCTATTTTTATTTAAAAGCTAGTTATGTAGAAAGACAAGCTTTTTAGAGAGTTTCCCCCAAAAAAATACCTGAGCTGTTCAGATGATTCCACAAGTCTACATAGCAACTAATCTCTTTTTAAAGATGAAACAAGTTGTATACGTTACATGGCAACTGTTGCTGGGTATAAATTTCTTGATGAATGCTGTCATGATGGATTGCTAGGAAAGAAAAGGTTCTGTTTTTTACTATCACCATTACTGTATAAAAAAAGAGACCATTAGAATAGACCCAAATCTCATCATCGCGAATTATTCGATCGATTTCAATTGGTCAATTTGTATGTTTTTAATCTGTTGATAATGATGGCGAAAGGTCAATTTTTGAAACTTATGGCCATGGATCCGTTATTTTCCTTTTAAGACAGTGTAAAGTCAGTGCGTAATATTAAATTCCGCCTTCAAAAAAACGTGGTGGATGTAAACATTGAAACTGTAAAGTTTGCTTCTTTGTATTATGGCAATTGAGTAACATAACCCTTTTCTCCTTTTTTTTTTCTTCTTTTTTTTGCTTTTAACCCGGATAAAATAGGTCTCCTTTATTCTCAATGGCAATGTTTCAAACTCAAAGTTAAAGTAACTTTTTTTTTTTTTTTTTTTACGGGGTTTCATGTAATCTTTGTTTGCATTAAGGATGATGTAAAACATCAATTAAAAAAAATTTTTTTTTTATTTCTAGCAAGAAAAAAAAGAATAAATATTTTTTTTTCTACTTTATATTATGTTTAGTAAAGACCTGTTTAGTAGACATAGACGCACCAGTTCTAAATCAAGGGCTTTACCTCATTTAACAACAAAAGGTGTTTCTATACCCGAAGTTCAAATTTCAGCTACTGATAATGAACTCATTATGCCCGGTCAAAAGCCTTTACCTGACACGGATTGGAAAAGTGGTGGTGAAAGCAACAATAATGAAAATGAACAGCAGTTAGTACCCACTCATCAAAGCAATACGGTAACGAGACGTCTGAGTGTACAAAGACAAGGTTTACCTTGGTCTGGGCGTGGCAATTATGATGATCATGCTGAACCACCTCCCATGTTCTCCGCTAAACCATCAAGAAACACGTCGATTCGACATGTACGTGAATCAAGTGCTCAAAAGCAAGTGTATCGCATGGATGGTGGTGTAGACCCCGTCTCTCTTTTATCTTCAAGACTCGAATCTTGGAGATTAGCCATTAAAGCCATGGTAAGTATATATATATATATATATACATATATTCATCCATCATGGTACACATGTAACTATTAGGTGTCATTATTTAAAAAGTTCATTATTATTGAAGAACGTACATCTAAAGGACTTATTGAAGCCAGTAAAGATATAATTGTCCCCTTTGAGAAATCCAACGGCCAATTTCTTGAAGTTGGTACAGGTGGTATCCAAGACGTATGGGGGTCCCTTCGCGACTATACCGTAGAGCACGGTATCATGTTTCACGAATCTGCTGGTTACATTGAAAAATCGGTTGTTCCTTCTTTACGCGCTGTCAAGACCGATATCAAAAACATGTTGATGGCGATTCAAAAGGACCGTAACTTGAAAAGTGATGCTATTTTTGAAAGTCGTTTAAAGGTAGACAAACTCATTGGCCGTCTCGACAAATCCATTGAACAATGCAATCGCAATCCTCAACAAGCTGACCAACACACAGATCCGTTCTTGATTAATTTACATATTATTCATGCAATTCGTGAATTGTGTGACAACGAAAACAAACTTCACGATAACATCTTGAGCCTTCAAAAGGAGGTCGGACTGTTTGAAGAGAAGATTATTGAAAACGTACGTTATGTGCTTGAAAAGTTCCAAGAATACAGATTGGCAAAGAAGATGGAACATAAGGATATTATTGATAAGGTCATACAGACCTTCAATTCGATCAAGCCCTCCCTCGAATGGAATGAGTTTGTGCGTCGTCATCAGTATAACCTCATTCTAGAAAATTCTGCTTACAAGACAGAAGATATGGTGGAATACCCTAATCAGCAAAACCCATATTCGCGTGCTCTTAAAGTGGGCTCCTTAGAGTCCAAATCAGCAGGTCCGTTGAAGAACAGCTATATGCCAAGTGTTTATATTCTTACACCAGGTAAAATGAAAGGAAACAGAAGCGAGAAGAGCACTTTATTTATCATGTTTATGTATAGCTGGATTTTTACATGGTTATAAGTCCGAGAAATATTTCCAAACAAACCCTCTTCAGCCTAGTTCCACTATCTTTATTCCTAACTGTGACATTGAATACGAAGAATCCGATGGTTCTTTCCAAATCCGCGGTTCCAACAAGCGTTCTTCTATTGGTCTAGGAACAAGCACCCATATTTTCCGACCTGCAACCCAACAAGAAGGTGAGGAATGGATGACCGAATTACGTAAGTTGACCGACCAGTTCCAGGTGGTCCCCATTCTTGAACATACCGTGCATTCCACCGTTCCTAGCCAAAGTGATAAACCCGCTTTACCCGCTAGCATCTTACCCTTGCCTGCACCTGCTGCCATCGAAGACGATAAACAACTTCAAGGCGAAAGTGACCTGGACCCTGTTCTTGATGATGAAGAGCTTATTGCCAATAATGAGAGCGATCTTCTCGATCCCCCTGACGACCACCCAAACGCTAGTACCCACTTACCTCATCCCGCTGCCATCCTTGGTGGCACTTCGGATAAAATTGCCGCTGACGATAACGCTAGTTCCATTTACTCCATGCACGCAGATTCTGTGATAACAACGCCTTATTCCAACAATACATCTCCCACGACCCAAAACCACCCATCCATAGACACTGCAATGACACAGCAACAGCCAAATAATCATCAATTGCCTCAACAACAAAGACCTACGCGAGGTGTGAAGCATACAGGTAGCACTACATCGATTGATGCTATCAATAGCTACGTTGGGTTGAGCAATATGGATGATTTGAATGACATTAAAAAGAGAGATAGTATCATTCCTCCTTCTCAACAGTTACAAAATCAAAATAATTTTAACCAAGCCATCTATGACCAAAGTGCACCGAAGACAACCAGCGAGGATGACGATGATAATAGCAGTGATGGTTTTTATTCTGTTACAAATGAAGATTTTGACAAGACTATTGATAATGATGACGAGCTCGTCAATAAATACTAATTCTTACTACACTATAAACTTTGACTTGATGTCCTTCCCCCCCCCCTATTTTGTACCATTGTCCTATCTAACTCTATAATAAAAATTCGAATGTTTGTTTAGAATAAGTTTTGATACCTAAAGCAAGTCATCAATTGATAGTGTCGGTGGCTGAAGGTCGCTCAGTAAACATCTTTCATTGATTGATAGTTTTCACTCTTTTTTTTTTTTTTGAAGAGACAATCATCCCACAAAATTAAAAAAAGTCAACAGTATAGAAACCTCCTTTTTTTCATGTTGGAAACAACTATATATTATATATTTCATTATTGTTCTTAAACACCTCCTTTTTTATTTCCACTATTCTTTGTTATTTATTTCTAATTTTTTTTTTTTTTTTTTTTTTTTTTTTTTTTTTAAGCAATGACACACGAAGAATACCAAAGACGAAATAGTAGTAGAAATAGCTTTCATCGTAAAGGTAAAGATGATGAACAAGTGATCTTCTTTGTGGATTAACACGAAAAGCAAAATAGGATCGAGTCGATTCATAGAACAAGAAGATACATTTGTAGACGACGATGATCTTGGAGAATACAGCGATGTTGAGAAACTTGTTCAAGATCCAGAACGAGAAGAACAAGCAAGAAATTACATTAATTCACGATCACAATCTCAACAGGTCGAAGTGGATTGGCAAACGAGAGCTATGGACTACTTTTATATCATACTGAAACCATTCATGTTTGTTGTATTCATGGTTTATTGGATACTCAAAGAACCCATTATACGAACTATTACGTTTCTCACAATTGTTGTTTCAAACGTGATAGTGGATCCCTTGTTATATCTGTGGTCCATCTTACCTAACACCAATCGATCGCCAGCTAGTGTTGAAAAGAAAAAACGATTTACAGAATGGTGTACAGGCATTTTGGTGGCCATATTCTGTATATTGGTTGTCAGACAAAATTATGCATACCTTGACAATTACTATCACTATGTAACCTCGTCATCCACACCAGCAACATACAGTTCTTATGAACTCTCCAAAATCAGCAAACAATTAAATCTTTTAGAAAAAACACTTAAAGAACACTCCAAAATCATATCTACATTGAAAACCGATACTGCTACACATGGGGGTATCATCAAACAAACCCAGGAACAAATAATGGCACAAAAACAACACTATCAGGAAATAAAAAAGGGCATGGATGACCAACAAAAGCAATTAAACACACACCGACACTCAGTAAACGAAGAAATCAAACGTATTTTATCAGATCATGAATCAGAATTATTTCACGCGTTTTTGAGCAGCCCCGAATTTATGGATGAGTTCCTCAGGATTCACAAACCATCGATTGAAGCTTATGTGTCGAATCAAATAAGCGCCTTTTTTGAAAAGCACGAAAAACAAGGAGCGTTGATGAGCAAAGACACGTTCATGAAACTTATAACAGGCGACAATGAAAGCAATATCAGTTTGAAAGATCTTGTTGATTCCGTACTGTATCAATACCATCAAGATATTTTGAATACGCCCGATTTCGCACTTGCTTCGCGTGGGGGTCGCATCATTCATAGTAAAACCAGCCCCACCTATGAAGACCCGATGTGGTATGGACAGCTCAGAAAGGCTATAGGACTCACAGTACAAAGTCATCCACCCGACATGATCCTTTTGCCGCAAACACATGCGGGCGAATGTTGGCGTATGAAGGGGACAAATGGACATGTTCGTATTTTATTAAGTGAACCCATTCAGGTCCAAGGAGTCACCATTGAACATCCCTCTGCAAACATACTGTTGAATGATATTCAGAGTGCACCCAGGATCATGGAATTTTATGGTATTAGGGATTTACAGAATGATAGTCTCAATTACTTGGGTCGAATAGAATACAATGCTTTTGATAAGAGGTCTAGTGTGCAGACATTCAAGTTGATTGATTCAAGTGATGCCTTTAGGGCTGTTTTAGTCAAAGTCAAGTCGAATTGGGGAAATAGTGTGCACACAGATATTTATCGCATTAGAATACATGGTGTACCATCACATTGAAAATAAAATATATAGTTTATAAAGATGTTTTATTAAGTAAAGGATATATACCATTATTATTGAAAGGGTGCGAGTTGATTATTGGAGGAGTTGTTGGAGTTTACCAGATTGTTTGGCTTTGGCTAAATCATCAGAGCCACCAATGTGTTGGCCATTAATGAAGATATTGGGAACAGTACGTTGACCAGTCTTATCGAGAAGGTAGCTTTGGATATCATCGCCATCATCTATTATTTGTTACTTTTTTTTTTAGTAACTCACACTCAATAAAAAGAAGACGTCTCTTACCTCTTAAATCCAAATCAATAAAGTGATATTCGATATTGAGTTCGTCAAGAAGAGCCTTTGCTTTCTTACAGTAAGCTAAATAGGTGTTTTTCGTCAGAACTCTTTATCTGACCTCCACTTTACTATGTTTATACTTACGACACCAGCTCTTGGTAAAAAGAATAACCTTGTTGTTTTGGATTTGTTCTTCGACGAATTGCTTGACAGACATTGTTGTTTTTGTATTTGTTTTTTTGTTATATGAGCGAATAAAAAAAAAAAAAAGAAAGTAAAAATTAAGATGTCCTTTTATATAATAATGCTCTCTTCGCGACGCCTCGCAAGGATTATTAATGCGAAGTTTAAAATAAGCATCGAATGGTCCAATCAGATTATATTATTAATCAAACCCATTGCTGACGAATATTGTACACTTTCAAAAAAAGGTAACCAACTGAGACTCAAAAAAGTGACCAATTGACGGCGGAAAGACAGTACACCATAATTTAAAAAAATTAACCATATATCCGAAGGGTAAGAAATATTAGGCCAAAATATGTGTTATATATCTGCAACGATGATAATTTTTTATTAACAAGGTATTATAATGTGAAGTGAAACTAGGTTCTTAAGATAACAAGAAGTTATTACCATAATATATAACACTTATCATGGGTAGTTTACTTTGGGGGGGGATATCCTTTGATCGTAAGATGGTTTTATGTTCTTGTCTCAGTTCTTTCAGCACTGATAAAGTTTCCTCGCAAGCAATCTATGTACTCAATTCTGTGGTTTAATGCGGCGTTTCTCTATTGGAATCATGCCCTTGAGCTATCCAACTTACAGCAAGTATTTTAAAGAAGCAGATAAACGGAAAAATTGTAATATTTTTTTCAGAAAAACTGGTAGGAACATTCACCCTCTGTTCTTTGGTCGTGATATAGACACCAGGTGCCTGTGCGGACATAGACCAATGTCTGGTGTAATTGCCTATGCAAAGTAAAAATACAGTTAATAACTCCAAATGCACTTAGACATCGTATTGCGCGAGTCATTTACCATCGAACGGCATTAAATAGAACTAGATTTCAACCGTCACATCACATAATTTTTTGTTGAAATAGTTACCACAAGGCTATAATTCTTGGTACACGTACTATTTTCTAGTACTTTTACAAAAAAGCTGCAAAAGTTTGAGGTAGACTAGTAGAATGGGTTTCTTGGGATTTGCTATTAGCACGCGTTTACTATATGTGGCAAAAATATAAGAAGAGCACAACCGTTATTAAGGGCCCTTCAAAACTGAAGGCTTTCATACAGTCTTGTTTTTCTTTTCAGTAAGTCCTCTTCTCGAATAATATAATTTCGCAAAAAATGTATAAAATAAGGATAAAAGAAAAAGAATAATCATACAAGCTGTTCTATTATAAATAATAAAGAAAATATTTCTAGCTTATGACACTTTCTTCTATGACTATGATAATAAATAGGGTTTGTTGTCTCAAGCTAGATATGTTATACAAAGGAAGCAACAGAAATCCACATGTATTGAAGGTGTACATTAGTAAAATCGCAAGTTTTTGGAGTTCTTTATGGCGTTGCTTGTTACTTAACCCTTGCGTCCAATCTAGTATATCTATATGACTCAAATTTTACATTGAATTTTTTATACAGTATTTTGTTTTATGCGCAACAGAGTACGCGTATCGTTGATTTCTTTAGTTTGAGGATTCATCTACATTATACAACTAAAAAGACAACGGCACGTGATTTGGGATCAATTTATTACTAGAGTACTACTTTTTCTTTTTTGGACCTCCAAAATGCAATTTTAATAGGATTATGCTTATTCGTATTTTCTTTGTTTCATGATTTTATTTTTATAAGAACCTTTATGGAATTAGGAGTTTGTACGCGAGAGAGAGCGACGTATAACTGACCGTGAGAGAATACCGGAGAAGGGAGATAAAGGCCTACAGAGTTAAGTGTTTGACCCTGTGCTTTGTTAATGGTCACGGCAAATGCAAGTCTAATGGGAAATCGAGTACGACTAAAATGTATCCCTAACTGTTCTTCTCTTGACTCAAGCTTTATTCGTGGTATCGATACTACATATATCTCCAATGTTACTCCCAGTAGCAATTTTCGCGCCAACTATTTTTTGACTGATGGATTGGCATATCCTGGTTGTTTGGCGGCAAAAGAGAAAATGATCGTAAACCATTCTGCGTTTCCTTTTTCAGAAGAAAATGTCTTCTCAACTTGCGCCATAGTTAAGAAAATTAATGCGATCGTTGTGGCGAGTTTAAATATAGAAAGAGTTGAATTATCAACGAATAATGAGTGAAAGAAAAGCAATCTAAGCTTTGCCACGGCCACAAAACAGCAATCTAACAATTTGCGAACAAATTTGTCGATATTGAACCAATTGAATCGAAAACTATAAATATACAACTTTTCCAAGAGTGCAAAATGAAATTCATTAAAGTGTTTACTTTTCTATATATTTCATACTTGTGGCCCTTTGGAAAAAAACGATTGTAGCATTGGGCATCAATAACTGAATTTGAGACTCTACTGAGGAAGCTGCAGTTGAAGGCTGGTCTTCAGAGAAGAATATTTCTTATTATATAAAAACAAGACAATTTAATGGAACATTATTTTACGTGAATTCTTCTTTGCTATCATAGCTTAGGTGAATATAGTGGCACCTGTTGGCCAATTGTTGTTACATTAGAAATGACCTGAGATATTATCGGTAATATCAAATTATAATACTGCAAATATCCTATTGAACCTGTGTCTTTTCTTGAGAATTTTCAAGTAGCAATGAGACAGCTTCTACTTTTGATAGGCTCTAATTATTTTCCACTATGTATTTACAAAATGATTTAGTAAAAAAAGAAAAAGGACAATATGGTAAGTTAACTGCCAAATTTAATTACTTGGCATAGACAGATAATCCTTGGCCAAAATGGCAAAAAGAATATGGAGCTTGTAGCATTTGTTTTTTAGTTTCTGCCTAATCATTTTTACGGAATTGACTATTATTTTTGTGAAACTGTAGCATCAAGAAAATTGTAGATCCCATCACTGTATTAAGTCTATTAATTACATCATTATGTATACCATATATTAAAAAAAAAAAAAAAAAAAAGCTTGTGATTTGTGAAGGAAAGGTCACCATGACGTAAAAAACAGGGTGGTGACAACAGCAGCAGCTTGCCCCGCTCAAACAGAAAGAGTGATTAAAGGAAGTATGCATATGAAAATTGAAGTCTTTAGTTACACCAGCAATAAAAGAGCCTGTATTTTTTATTCACTGTTTATTAAAAGTATAAAGTTATGTGCGTAATAGGCAACTGCTATGTTGTGTGACTTTGAAAAAAAAAAAAAAAAAAAAAACTCTCAAATCAAAAAAAAAGAGGGGAAAAGACAAACACCAAGAAATTTTTATTTATTTTTATTTTTATCTTTTTTTCTCTTTTTCACACCTCTACAAAAATAAAAAATAAAATGACTGATCAAAAGAAGTTGGAAAAGATAGACTCAACTAGAAGAATCGATAAACATTTCTCTATGGTTCGGTAATAAAAACATACATTAGAATAAAATTAAAGGGTTTCTAAAACGCGACCCCCAGCAATTTTTATTTAGCTGACATTATTACCCTTATGAATGGTGTTTGTGGCGTCCAATCTGTATTGAGCTCCATGCGTTATTTAACAACGAATAATGTTCGAGATTTATGGACTGCTATGTATCTTATGCCCTTGGGTATGTTTTTCGACTTTTTCGATGGCAGAGTGGCACGTTGGAGAAACAATTCGTCTTTACTCGGTCAAGAATTAGACAGTTTGGCTGATTTGGTAAACAATAACAAAGCAAAAAAAAAAAAAAAAAAACCTGTAGTATCTAACAAAAACAAAAAAAAAAAATCTAGATTTCTTTTGGTTTAGCACCAGCCGCCTTGGCATACGCAGGTAAAATAGACATGTGTCTAGGATGTGAAAAAAAAAAAAAAAAAGTGGCTAATAGAGTAAAAATAGTTGGTATGCGTACTTATCTTGATACAATTGCTTTGACATATTTCGTTTGTTGTGGTATTGCTCGTCTTGCAAGATATAACGCAACAGTGGCCCTGGCTCCAAAAGACGCTTCAGGTAAAATTCACTATTTTGAAGGAACTCCGATCCCTACCTCCTTATCCGTGGTGGGTATCATTGCTTACTTGGTCTACAATGATACCTATTTGGATACTTTGCCTGGACAAATGATTAAGATTACACAAGACTGGGATCTTCATCCTTTGGTACTTATGTATGTATTAAGTGGTACCTTAATGATCTCGAAAACACTTCGCATCCCAAAGCCTTAAAATACTTTCCCCACTACTCTTTTTCCTGTTATTTATTGGTATATAGCTTGTTCTTTGTACATATACCCATCTCTTAAATAAACTTTTCTTCCCTACCAAAACATGACATCATTTTTATTATTCTCCATCGTCAAAAGACAATAATGACACCTTCTTTGATGACTGCTTCTTCTTTTTTTTTTTCTTACTGTCTTCTCCTGTAGACTTTTTTAGTTCTTCATCAATAATCTCGTTCAATTTACGTTTTGTATCATTTAACTTGGTTTTCTTTTTTTGTTTTCTAAACAATATACGTCCATTCTCGTCAACAGCAGGTTGATCTTCTTCTTCTTCTTCTTGATCCTTTTCTTCCTCACTTTCTATATCAGCATCCTTGTGAATTTCTTTTATTTTAATTAGTATGATTCAAGTTTTCCTCAAAGTCTAAGGCATGTACCTTTTCCTTGTTTGTCTAATTCAACTACTTGAGCACCTTCTAATTCATCGTAATCATCGTCATCTTGTCCATCTTCATAATTTTCAAATTTTCTAGTTGCCTTTTCTTTGGCTTCAGCATTTCCTTTAAGACGCGCTAAAAAAGGAGCTTCTTTTTTTACGTACGAAATGCCTTTAGATATTTGATGAGGTGTCAGTTCCTTGGGTGCCATTTTATTCGAAAAAAAAAAAAAAATGAAAGGTTTGAAATTTTTTTTTTGCATAGAAAATGTTTACTTTAGTGTAACTGTATGCTTGCGGGCTTTGAGGTAGTGTCAAGGGTAAAACAAAACATTATAAAACTCTCTAGCTCTTGAGTTTTATTAAAGAGGGTTCAGTAAAGTACTTTTTTAGACAGATCTTTTATAAAAGTCAACTGATTACGCTGCTTGTATGCCAGTAACATTGCATGTCTATTGTGCTTTGTTGCTATAGAAGCAAAATTGACATATACAAAATAGGAAAAATACAACAAATAAGGTTTTTTTTACAAAGGGGGGAACTATATTACAAGCAAAAAAAATTACATTATAATTTGTATATGTATAATATATGTTTCTTCTTCTCTAAAGGGAAACAATATTTTCTTCTTTTTGGACATTAATTAACCATTTTATGTATTCATAGACACTCCAGCTAATAGCAGCACTTGGCATATTAGTCAACACACGTGGTTTAAAGCCTCTAAAGAACCCTTTCCAACCATATCTTTCTTTAATAATGGAGGCAGCTTCTTTAAATCCCTTACAGTTTCTAATTTGCATATCGGTACTTGTTCCTCTTGTCTGGAGTAATGTTTTGATGACGTCTAAAGGAACTGTAACGGAGGAAGCAACTGCACCCGCTAAACCACCCGCTATAATATGTGTTTTGGGATCATAATATCCATCTGTATGTAATAGTTTTCGAAAGAATTCATACGTTGAGAATTGAATAGACTGAAATGGTATAGACATGAACAGTGTAGTTGGTAAAGAAATATAAAATGCTGTAAATCCCTCTTTAGCATAAACACTACGTGCACATTCTCGGATGCTCTTGTAAGTTGATTCACGTAATTGCATACGTTGTTTCACCACTATAACCTTCACATATAAGTACGCACACATTATAATATTAGAATACATTACCATCAAAAGGATTCATAAGAGCATCATGAGCTAATGTAGCACATGCACCTGCTGCAGCTGAGGCAAGTGGGTGATGTCCGCTGGTATTTGCTCCAAAACGATCCTTGCAAAATTCATAAGTAGCAAAATGTAAAGCATGAGCTGGGCCAGCGCCCAACACAACTGAATTGACACCTTTCCACAAATTGCGTAAAGTGACAGGTGGCATTGCTTTCATAATGGTTTGAGAACTCGAAATTACTTGCATTCGGGTCTAATATAAAGTGGAAACATAAATAATAGTCCCTCTCTCTCTTCCAACAATGTCTCTCTCGCTTACCTTGATACTGTCTACGGGGTACATGGCACAATGCTCGGCAATACCTGCTAATGCACCGGCAAAAGCGTTTTGTAACATGGTAGTGTTGGCCCCAAGGGATTCATAATCGTACTCTTCTTCTTCTTCAGGATGGTGCATTTGCTTTTAGATCTCTTGTTGAAAAGTATAAAAAGAAATGTTTTGAAAAAAAAAAAAAAAAGCGGGGTTCCCTTGGGCTATGATACTCATGGATTTAAAAAAAAAAAAAAATTTTTTTTTTTTTTGTGTACAGTGCTTACAAAATCAAATGAAAATCCAAATTTCGTTAATAAAAAAGTCAATCAACGTGTAAAAAATTGTCCAATCAGCAGTAACAGAAATCTCAATGAGCGTGTAGCAGATTTTATAAACCAAAAGATGTTTTTCATTTCTTAAGATTATAAACAATGAGCGGCAAACGCATATTTCTAAAGGAAGATGGTCGAGGCAGAATTACCACAGAAGAAGATGGCGAAGCAATGGACTACATCATTGAGGAAGGGGAACAGTTTAACCTCAGAAACTCGACTAATTTAACCGATTATAAGGAATCGCAACCTGTTCCCATTGAGTTGGATCCTCAAGATGAAGATTTGAAAAGTAGAATTTCTCTTGCGACCGAGAGAATAGAAAAAACATGTAGCCGACAAAGCGCGCAGGAATTGCTCTGAGGACAGCTCAGACCTGGGCAAAAAGAATTAGATCAGACCCTGACTGGAACATTCATGAGAAAAAAAAGACAAACAAGACGGGTAATTGACTTAAAAGCCAACTTCAGGAACCTCAAAAAACAGCATACAATTCAATTGTTTGATGAGAAGGCTTATACAACTGTTAAATTCGAAAATAAGATAAAATACAAAGTAAGACTATCAAGTTGACAGTTTCAAATAAGTATGTTCTTTATTGATCTTTGAAAACGTCTGTGCTTTTATAGCTTTTGATAGCTATTTTTGGACAAGTAAAAATTATAACTCTAAACATAAACAGACTGGATAAGAACTGTTTGCTGCACACGATCTCGGCAGTCAGAGATACTAGTATAGTTGGATGAGAGGATGCCCCAATGATATATTTCAACCCTCGACAGGCATATTTGTTCTTAGGCTTTCCATCTCCATCTATCTTATCCGATCTCTGCCCCAAAGATCACGTCTTAACCTTCTATTTATTCTCAATTCAATCTTATCCAGAACAATTGTCAGTTATCGTTTATCCGTATATAACAACAACGACAGACGAGGTTGTTGATAGTTTGACGAAAACTTTTGAGGGATTCTCATTGAAACGTTTTACAGTGAACAGTTTCATTTTGCGTGAGTGTAATCTGACTATGAAAAGATTAGTTTGCCATCCTGCGGCTCGAAGCGATGAACAACGTATCCAAGAAAGATACGAATGGGTTATCAAATATGATAACTCAGATATGAATTTACCTTCAAAACTTCATTTTTATTGATGAATCTGGTTTTGATATCAACATGAGGCCATCTTATGGTCGATCCGCTAGTGGTGCCCCTGCTATAACAACAACGCCGCCCACCAAAGCTGAATCACATTCAATATTAGAAGCAGCTTCAGCAGTTGGTGTCGTAAATATCGACGTTAGGGCTCCTCAGATGAACAAAAGAATCAGAGTCGCAGGCAGTCGCAAAAGAAAAGGTGGCAAACTCTAGAGAAACAGAAAAGAAAGGTACTACTACTGGCCACTATCTTAAGTTCCTGGTTGTACATTAGATCAATTAGACAAATATCCTGAATTAAAAGGATTCTATCTTGTTATGTATAATGCTCCTATCCATACTCGTGAAGATATTGAACGTTTGATTACTGATAGAGAATACAGGCGTGTATACCTTACTTCTTATTCACCTGAACTAAATCCTATCGAATAATTTTGGTCTATTGTTAAAAATAGAATTGGACGGAGTAAATTCGAGGATAAGGAAGACTTGTTCACTAGAATTAGTGAGGCATGTAATAGTACTTCTTTGGGAACTATAAGAGAGTATGTACAACACTCTATAACCACTTTTGAGAAATGTAGAAAAAATATAAAACGCTCATTGATGAGTTTCCTGCAACCGCTGATTGGACAATTTTTTATACGTAAGCACTGTATTACGGATATTACGGATATTACGCCTATTACGCGAAATTTAGATTTTGAAAATCCGCTGTTCAAGCACTGTATTTACTTGACGACTGAAAACTTTAATTTCTCTTTCGTCTAATTTCCATTTTTGTTTTGTCTAAAAAAAAAAGTAAGCAAATCGTCTCGAAAATAATTTTGATTCGTCCAGAAAAAAAAAATAACACCGTCTGAATTCAAAGTAGAAAAACTGTATCATATTGAACGGACTTCTTTCCGCTATCCAACACTTTTAGTAAATTTTTACCATATTTGGAAAGCGCGACTCAGACTTCTACTATTATATACTAAAACAACATCTCCTCAACAAAACCTTTGACAATTGTAATGGGACCCCTTCGAGGAGCCTACAACAAAAGTTCAGATCCTGCCCTCACTGAGGAACAGTTGTCTGAACTTGACAACAACTTTTCGACATTCCGAAAACAACTAACATGTACAGCATGTTTTAAAACTACCACCTTCCACCGA
>JNEK01002908.1:0-64845 GCA_000697295.1 Mucor indicus B7402
ATCTTGCTTTTGAGCAAATTCTTGTATTCATTGTTTATAACAGTATCAAAAGGGATTTTGATGGTGAAGGGTTTATACGGAAACCCAAGGTTTTGTTCCAGTACTTCTTTCTTTGAAAACTGATGATTAGGACACTGGCGAGCTTTTGAGTCATAGTGACCACTTTGTCTACAACTTTTACATATAAAAGGAGAGTTTGTGGTGTCTTTTTTTTATCTTTTGGCGTCCTTTTTAGCTTTCTTTTGCGACTGCTAGATGTTCCAACTAACATTTACTATATCGTGAGTATCTTAACTGAAAAGAACAGAATATAAAAGTACCATCATTGACTGAAGCTTCTCGATATATCCATTGTTTACCTTTAAAGGGGTTATTCACATCTTCACCTTCAAGCTTTCTTTTGTTGAGAACTGATAGTTTTTTTTCGCGAATAAAATTTTTGAACATGTTGTCAAATATGTAAAAAGAAAAGAAATCTGCGTTTATCAATTTCATTCAACTTTTTAACGTGACTAGCAGCACGTCAACTGATTTCAATCATAGAAATAGTATAAACATTCGCTCAATTGAGTGCAGCTAGCACTACTTTTGCTGCAATAAATGCGCAACGATATTCGATAACAACTTACCACTGGGACTAATTACTCAACAACGAAACATATCTGCTGCATTGGTTTGTTCTTTTATACGCCTTCTCTGTCCATTACAGTATTCTTAGTTTTTTGCCAAAACGATCGAGGCGGTTTCTTTATGTACTTTTAATCTCATATATCGTAGCAATTAGACAGTTGCCCAACTTTAAAGAGAGATAATCTGATGTATAAACTAAGCAGCTTGTTTGATTTGCTTTTTTGGCGTGATTTATGAGAAATTGCATTAATATACTGTATATATTTATGCAGCTGTCAGAACAACAAAGATAGAGAAAACAAAAAACAGACACAGCGGTAAATTGTTGATTGCAAGCGTTTTGTATCTTTTGATTGAAAACATGAAAATCACAGGTAAATATACATACCTATTATTAAACATCCCATGTCTGTTTGTCTGTAAACTGACATTCTTTTTTTCTGAATTTCCATTTTTATTGTGTCCAAAAAAGGTAAGCAACACGTCTAAAAATTAATTTTAATTCGTCCAGAAAAAATACTAACTTCGTCTGAATCTAAAGTTTAAAAACTTTACCAGCTGCAGCAAAAACAATAAAACTCCGCTTAAACGCGGAGAAAAAATAGTGAAGAGAGTGGGATTTGAACCCACGCCTCCGAAGAGATCACGACCTTAACGTGACGCCTTAGACCAACTCGGCCATCTCTCCAACTTATTTTGTCGAGCCGCTAGGCTAAGTATAGCTTCCTTAAATATAAGTTCTTGTGATTTTGAATTAAGTCTAAGACAGCAGTAGAATTATTACAGATACCAGAGAAAGGCTTTACAAATAATAATTAGCTTTATCTTTAAAATGATCGCAGATCTTTATTTATTAAAATAATATAAAATGAAATATAGACTTTACCTTTACAAATAATAATTAGCTTTATCTTTAAAATGATCGCAGATAAAGAGACTTGAATATTATTTGTAAAGTTATTTTATATGAAGCTTGAACAAGCGCTGCTTCTTGTCCCGGCCATGGCTTCTGGGCCGGAACTGTTTTCGTTTGTTGGCATTCCAGTTAATTACAAAATCGGGAATACCATCCCATACTTCATCGTTATAATGCCTGACAATTTTTGAAATCTGTGAAAACATTATATTCCCTTTTACTACAAAAAATCATGTGACTTAATGATGTTGATGAGTAGGATAGTTGATAGAAGAAACCTCAATACTTTTGGTTGCTTGATAATTTTTGGTACAAATGAAAGAAGAGAACTGTAAAGGGGGCTTTTGAAAAAGGTTATCAAAGAAAATTCCTAAAAAATGAAGGAATTGTTAAGATTCGTACGATGCTATTTTGATTACTTAAGGAATCGCTGCATTGTGCATAATAAAAAAAACTAAGGGTTGAAAACGTATAAATATTCTTCGAAAATAACGCTATTATTTGCAGCGTTAGTAAATAACCCACGTTCTTTAGGCTTTTCAACCATACGACCTATAAACATCTCTCTGATAAATTCGCTCTAATTTTGTATGACCTATCTCAATCTGGTACTTTAGTCTTTAGCTGCTTTTAGGTGAAGACTCTTCAACAGTTTTTTACGACGTTTAACACTTGAATGGGTTTTCTGGCCAGTGATTGTTTCAAGAATTAAATTCGGATCCTCAATTTGTATAAGAACATCCTCCTCCTTCATCGGATTGTAAACATTTTTTCTTTTCTCATTATAAATGTTGATAGAAAATATTTTTAGTAAGAAGAAAAAGGACAATAGGGTAAGTTAACTGTCAAATTTAATTACTTGTCATAGACTAGACACATAATTCTTGGCTAATATGACAAAAAGAACATTTGAGCTTGTGACAGGTTTCACTTTCTATGGTTAACAAACAACACCTTGAAGTTCGAGAAAAACATTTCTCGTGTGACCATAAAACCAGTAGAAGGATTTAGAAGCCTTTTTTTATTTGATCAAAAATAATCTTGCATAAAAGTTATAGTAGGTTTATTCAGATAAAGACGTTCTTTGCCTTTTAATAGGCGGTAGTGTTTCGCTTGGTCTAAAGTGGAATAAAGAACTGATTGAGGGTAGACTAGTCATAGTACTGCTGCTTTTATAACGTTCTTTCAGCTGACTTTGCGGTTGAGGTAATCCCGATTTCAGCGAACTTTCCGAATCAGGGAAAGGTATTACAATTGGTATATATTTGTTACTATCATCTGGTGAATAGTCGTTTATCCTCTTAATATCGTCAAAGTCATCTAGCTCTTCGTCCGTTGTTGCTATTTCGCTAGAAAGCATGTTGGTTTCTCTTGACTTTAGCAAGTCTTCAACTAAAACAAAATAAGATTAAAACACACTCCAGATTGATTTTCTTTTTCTAACCTATCTCCGCAAATGTCTTTCCATCGGTATCAAGGCCTGGATCTATCGAACTCGATGTTTGAGAATGTCAATAAAACATTATATTTATATATACTTTACTGTCATTTAAAACATGTTCAAGGGTTCTCGAAAGTACTTTGATTGCTGTTCTTTGCTTAGACTGAAGTTCGTTTAAAAAGCGAACTTGCTGAACTAAACCCTGTGCCTTTGCATCCATCTCAAATAACTTTTGTTTAATAGTTGCTAATTCGTTTTCTGTGCTGCTTTTTTGAACAGTGTGTTTATGTTTACTGCGCGCAAATTCAACTTGAACAAGTTCTTGATCAGGCTTACTTGCACCTCTTTTAATATTAAATAGTTGTTCTGGTTTATTCTTTTGAAAGTCGTGGTGTTTAAAATGCCAAACATTTTTCCTTCCTAAGGAATCGTCTTCAGATAAATCCAATTGATAGACTTTACGAAATCCATATACTATTTGTATATTAAACCATTAATACATTAGTTTTTACACCACTTCAAATAGGTACAGTTCAATTGCCTCACGAAGCTTTGCCAATTGTTATGCTTAAACAGCCTTGGTAAAATAGTTTGCGAGAAAGTAAGAGCGTCTGGAACACAAATCACTTGCCCGTTGTTTACCCAAAAGATAAACTCCTCATAGTTTTTGTCTGCTAATATGCTAAGGGGAAGAGTATATATCAAAAAAAAAGAAGGACAATTTTACTATATAAATAAATATTTTGTTCCATGACAAATAGTTCGTCTCTTACAACCAAAGTTTCCTTATAAAAGTAGATAGAGGTCGTTGTTTAGGCGAGTCCATAATATCTATATTAGTCAACATTTTCTCCTTGAAAAAAAAAACAAGTAACAGGAATAAATTATTACACAAGTATGCGTGTACAGAAGAGAAAAAAAAAAAAAAAAAAGAACAAAAATTTCAGGCCGCTATCTTTTAAGCATATGGGCCTAGCCAATCAGACATCGGTACAAAAAAAGATTACTTCACTGTAGAACTTTTCTAGTCCTTCATGACTGAAAAAAGCCTATTTGATTCAAGTAGCGACGTGTAACGGAAGAAAGAGCTAGTAGTATATGACTATGAGTTATGACCTTAATTACTTATTATTTGCATGGTGTTCTTTAAATATTCCAAATACAATCGATTTTTCCTTATAGACTACCTGAATGGGATACAACGGGTGCTTCACAACTGTAAAAACCCCGTTAGGTTAATTTCTATTCCGCCAAGCCCATATTTTATTTGCTTGTACGACTATCTTGTAATTTTTTGGTTATATTTGAGATCTTTTTTTTTCTTTTTTGATCTATACAGCGTAACTTTACCACAATGAACAATTCTCACAAGGAAAGAAACTTTTGAAGGCCATTATTTTTCAAGCGTTCTTCAAATGCTTACATCATCAGTAGACTATCAACAATGGCTTCAATAAACACATCCTCTTTTTTCAACTGAGCATATATTGAAAGTTAAGCGTAGTAGTACATAAAGACATTGTAGGAAGTATCATTTATTCGCAGGTACTACTACTAAGCTATCTGTTTTTTCTTTACACGATTAAACGCCTATTATTTACTCCAACGGAAGTTTATAAGTCATAGTAATACGGCATAATCTTCATGGTTGTCAGCATTACTAAATTCGTCGCAAAGAAGCCATGTTTTTTTTTTTTATTTTTTTCAGTTTGTAATATTCCATTGGGGTAACCTATTACTTTAATAGAGGTTTCAGTACTATTCTTGGTGAATAAGGGGTTTGACACAGCGTGTTCTTACGACGCAACTTTTCAACAACAAAATGTCGTTTGAGGACCGTTGATGTTACATCGTCTGCTACCCGTCATTGGTAGCACTAATCGCGGAAATAGTGGGTGATAGAGAAAGGAGAAATTAAAAATGACAAATGTTGGTACAATCAGTGTAACAGTTCCACGTAAGATTCTTTATAGGAACATTACTTCTTTCTATGGATGATCTAGAGAGTTGGCAGTTTTTGAAAAAAAACCCTCATATGGGGCGTGTCTTCCTTTATCCGTCACAACAAGGTTACCCAAGAAAACAGAGTGTGTTACTTCGCTCGTACCCGCTAAACGAAACATTATCTGGCGTAGATGTGCTGCACCTATCATAGTTCTTGCCCCGCAGTCAGAATTAGTACGATTACACAATAAGTCTTATTTGATAATTACATTATAAAACAAAACAACCAATGAGCACATAGCATTTTCATGCTTGCATTGCCCTAGTCAGTTCGCAGTGTAAGAGAAAGAAAACCCACTTTTGAGATGAAAAGGAAAAAGTAAAATGTGTACGAAAAAGACAGGATTAATTAACTATCTGAAAAACGGCTCCGGAGATGATGGAGGTATTTGATAAGAGTTTCACCAAGATGGTTGGAAGGTTCAGGGATCTGGGAGTGGACTAAAGGATCCAGTTCTTGAAGCATTGCACAGATAGTAAGCCAACGTATATACCAAGTGTCAATATAGTTTCGTACGGAACGACGTAGGTAGACAGCTCAGTATTAAATAAGAGAGCGGATCTTCAATTGATAAGGGCATTTGTAGGCGGTGAGCTTGTAAGTAGTGTGTATGGGTGGAAGGGGCAGGCTTGGAGGTTTCCAAGAGGTAGCCATCCAAGTCGCCAGTGGACACAGCAGCGGGAGCGTTCAGTCAGAATCAAGACAGTTTTTCTACTTTAAATTTAGACGATATTAGTTTTAATCCTGGACAAGTACCTATTACATAAAAATGATTATCACAGACTAGTATGCTTTTTTTTTTTTTTTGCATTTACAAAAAGGAAAGTAGGAAAATTGAGGCTGCTTGAAAGCTATTGAAATTGAATTTATCAGCTAAATCCTCGTGCAAAACATCATTGCTAATATTAGCGACGTAAGGTTATTCATAAAAGATCGATCGTTTAGCAAGAATAACGCCGCTTTAAAGTTTTACTGGAATGAGGCGGCTTTATAGATACGAACACATCTTTAGCAAAAAAAAAAAAAAAAAAAAAAAACTGAATGTCCATATGTAAAGAAAGAGGCTGAGAAATTCATATTTGCTTTCAAATCGCAAACTTAGACAGGGTTATAGCAAGTAAAATCCTTAATAATGATCATATCTTTATTTTAATGCAAAGTAAATCTTTCAGGTAATAGTAATATCGGGAGAGAACCAAACGTCAAAATCTTCTGGGTTTTGTGCACTACCAAACGGTCGCAGAGCCATGACTTTTAGCTTATAAGTACCGTTGGGGAGTTTATTTCCTGGTTGTTCAGAGATGTTTGGACTACTTGCTGCCTTGATTTCAAGTTCTTGGATTTTGCTTTGATGGACAAGTGGACCTGAAGCTGCTTGAGCCTGACTGCTCACAACATGGCCGTGCCAAGTAAGAGATAGCACATCGGATGGATCATCAACACTGTTTCTTCCCGTGTAAGTAGAATACCCACCTGGTATGTAACCCAAATCAATGCTTGGATCATTGGAGTTGACTGCAGAGACGGTAAGTAATTGGGACGCCTGTGCTAACTGTAATGTGATAATGCATGGGGATACTGGTGTGACACGTGTGTTAAACACATTAGGCATAGAAGCATTTACCATGAGAACGGGCAATTTAGAAAGACTCGATGTAAAACCTGCATATGGAACATACTGAACGTCTTCATTATCGTCTGTCACAACAATATATCCAGAATAGATGTAAGGCGTTATGTCGTTTGAGTTTGTTGGAGGTAAAATGCGCACAGTTACATTGACTTCTTCGTTGGCATCAATACTTACAACGGAGTTAGGTATATAAACATCGGCTTTCACTTCATTGTGTGAGAGAAGAATCGGTTTCTTGACTATAAAAGTGCCTTCTTCAGAGTGGTCGTAACCTTGTGCTGTGCTTGCGCTAACATGACTAATAATGTATTCCATAGAGATTCGTCCATTGTTCTTGATTGTGAAGGTGTATTCATGATCTTTTGCGCCGTGCTCTATATCACCTAGCCTTAACTGCTCTGGAACAATGGTTGTTTGTGCTCGCACAGCTTGATAAACATTGATAAGTCCTGCACCTTGTCTCGCAACCGACTCGAGTTGATCTGACCCATATACATGGAATGGTTGACCATTATTGATAAGCATTGAACGCACCTCTTGTGCGCTTACTGCGCGTTTACCTCCTCTTGTTTGCTGGATCAAAGCTACTATTCCGGCTACATAAGGACTTGCCATGCTTGTTCCACTCAAAGTAGCATATCCTCCGAGGTCCAAAGGGAAACTGTAAAATAATAGATTAAATGTCAATTGGATGTATTTAAAATATCAACGTTCATGCTAAATAATTACTTACGTAGAATATATTTGCCCTCCAGGTGCGCTGATATCCGGTTTAAGACTTAAATCGGGACCCAATCCCCAAGAGCTAAAAATGCTTATAGTACCTGCTGTAGGAATAGGTAGACCCATATCGTGCTTCAAAAAAGTTGCTTGACGTTCCTTCGGATTAGACTTGAGATATTCAAAAAGCACATAACCATCCTCTTGAGACATACCACCATACGGAATACTCACTGTACCATCAGGAATAGATGGATTTACTTGACCAGGGACATTATTGTATATAAGCGCGCCTACAGCACCGGCATTCTGTGCATTTCGGACCTTTTGAGAGAACATACACCCACCACGATTGAACAGAATGACCTTACCGCTAACGTCGTCTTCCAAGGGTTCACATCCATCGGCATTATCCTTAAAAGTATTCGCCACAGACATCATCTCGACCTTATCTAAGTTGAAAGCATTTCCATTTGGAGTCACATAACCTACACAAGTTTACAGTAAGTACTTGGATAAGCAGATGGACACTGATTTTATCATACCTATTGTCATGTTGTTATCGAGCTGTATAGTATGTGATAGTACGTGCGTGTTATCGATACTTGCAACAGATAGAGCATGTTTACCCAATGAAGGTGCTCCAACTTGAAATATGCCTTTCTCACCCGCATTTCCGGCAGCCGCACAAACAATCATTCCTTTCAAAGCCAATTCATCTGCTAATAACGAGGCTGGGGACTCAGGCCATCCAACATCACCCAAAGAGAGATTGATAACATCCATACCGTCCAAGTAAGCTTTCTCCATAGCACTCATGATGATATCGTCAGTGCTCGTTCCTTTGCAACCAAATATTCTATAAGCACCAAAAGTAACTATGTCAACGAAGGGTGAGTAACAAATGAGCCTACTGCAATGGATGTATGCATTTACCTTCAGGAGCAATTCCAGTGAAATTCAAATGACTATCGTTAGCACCTATGATACCTGTGACATGTGTGCCATGTCCATTGCAGTTATCCATGGGATCATTGTCTGGTATAGGCGTATTTTCCCCATTGTACTCGTCTCCTACGAAGTCATAACCATAAGCAACACGGCAGTCTGCCCCATAACAGCCACCTAATCCAGGATGCGTATAGTCAACACCAGTATCAATAATACCAACTTTTATCCCCTGACCAGTCATGCTAAAAGAAGGTTAATAAAAGAATATAGACGCCGTTATAGTATTTACCCCAGTTCATTTCTAAGCTGAATCACGCCAGTTTGGTTATAAAGACTGAATAGAGGTTGAACAGTGTCGCTATCAACATTTAATTCTTGAAATACTTTTGGCTTTGTGATAGTGTTCTAATAGAGAAAAGTGGGATTAATAGATGTCTAAGTTTTACAAGTCATTTGATGCATTACCACTGGCCAAGCTTTTTTGACACCCAAGGCTTTTTCAAAGAACAAAGATGAATCATGAGGTGTCTTGAAGGCTACTGAAACTGCATTGATCAGCTCGTACTCGTATCTTATTTCATATTGGATATTGTAGGAATTGAGTTGTTCGTAAAAGATAGATCGCTTATTAAATAAGTGCCTTTTGGATGCAAAAGCATTCACAGGTTTCTCGAATTCAATAACAAACGTGTTTGGAACCAGAGATTCTTTAGTGAAAACCAAGTGAATCAAGAGAAATGATAAAATGACGCCTAAAATGGTCTTTGACATTATTTCTTTACAAGAAGAAAAAAAAAAGAAAAAGAAAGAGAAAAATGGCTGGTTTACATAAACTGTAAAAAGAAAAAAAAAAAAGAAAGTGTCCTGTATATTGCTTCTTTGTAAAATACAGTAGACATCCACGACATGAGTCGAATAGAGTTTCCTTTTTATTGATCGGCTTACATTGAAATATTATTTATAGAATTTAGGATGGTGTGAGGGTATTGTTTTAGTCTTTGGGCATGAATTTTGCATAATAATCTTTTGTTTTATTTTCATAGAGCTCTTGAGTGCATTCAGGGAGTTCATCTTGGTATTTACCTAGGAACATGTGTTAGTTATAGTGTCTATAAATACTAAGGTTTCGGTGAAAATTTACCGGGAGATCCAGAATAAACACTAAATGAAGGCACTACAGTATTAGGCGGAATGATAGTATTATCCAAAATACAACAGCAATCTTTGATGATGGCAAAACGTCCCTATAATTGACACAAAATTTAGCATGGTTTCTCCTTTGGTAAAACTTGTTTCTTACAATGATACAATTCTTTCCAATACTAACATGAGATCCAATTGTCGCTGCTTCCACAATACTTCCTTCGCCAATAGTTACATGATCGCCTATCTTCATAGGATAATAACTAAAGATACTATACCCTATGGAATTAAGCAAAACTGTCTCTTTTTCGTTTTTCGTATTGGTTTTGCCTGGTTTTACCCTTTGTATGTCTTATAGGGTGGTCTTATAACAGATTTTTGTGATAATAAACAGTATCGACCAATAGCAATAACGACAGCATGACCACCACCTGTACGTCGAAGATCTCCTCTGATAACACAATCTGTTTGAATGATTGTCTAATCATAGTGATTAAGAAAACTTGTTCATGTGCAATATAGATGGTTCCTTACTTTTCCGCCTAGGATGATATTTTGACTTCCACAAATGACTGATTTTCTGCTGACCTTATTACCAGTGTCCTAATGTACGTCATGAACATCTTTTAATCGTATCTGGTACCAATGTCTTACTTTACTGTTTCAATGTATTCAGCTCGGTTATAAAGTACGACAGGTGCTTCCATAGCGCGTATGTTTTAAAGGGAACAAACAGAGTGGAAAAAAATAAAATTTTTGTCCGAGAATATAAAAAAGAGACAGGATTTTCCAAAAATATTAATTCTTTACTCTTCAAATTCTTGATTTGGCTATCATGCGAGATACAAAAGGCACATTGACTGTGATCTCCAAAGAGCTACAAGTGTTTATAATTACACCCAACTCGCTCCAAGAAAGAAAGGATGATGCTCCGGCAACTATCTACATTGACCAAACAATAAGTGATGGAGAATTAAAAACAACTTCCGAACATCAAGATTCTTCTTCTTCTGATGAACGTAGCAACTCTTATGGCACAAGCACTCTATCCACTCAATCTGTTAACGGCAGGACTGTTTACTATGGAAGTGGTTCCTCAAGCACAGTGACTTCGGATTTGCCCAAGCTATCACTTATTCAAAAATTATTCATGAAATTGCATTTAACATCTGATAGCAGTAATACTCCACCAGCTCAGCAATACAAAGGTAATGTAACTTACTTGAGAAAATATGGAGCTCTTGCACATAACAAACTCGGGGAGGGTGTTTCTGCTACTGTCCGGTTGATTCACAAAGACAAGGAAACTTTTGCTGTCAAGATATTTCACAAGTACAGGAAAAACGAGGACACAACTGCTTATATGAAACTCATGGCTGGTGAATACTGTATTTCTTCTGTCATGGATCATGAAAACATTGTACGCACCTTTGATTTTGTTCCTTTTGATGAGCGTCTCAACAAGTTTTGCATTGTTATGGAATATGTAAAGCTTTTTTTTTTTTTTTTGTGGGGCAAATCAACCAATATCTTTACTTTTTTAGTGTACTGATGGAGATGTGTATTCACTTATAAAATCACGCAAATTGGAGGATTCTGAAGTATACTCTTACTTTAAGCAACTCATGTTTGGATTGGAATATCTACATAATCTTGGTGTGGCTCATAGAGATCTCAAGCCAGAGAATTTGCTGCTTAAGAACGGAAAATTAAAAATCTCTGATTTTGGAGCTGCGGATGTCTTTCGTGTTGCATGGCAAGATCATAGTCGCTTATCAGATGGACTCGTTGGTACAACGCCTTATATGGCGCCTGAAGTCTTTGGTCGTGATGGATACTGGGGTGCTCCAGTTGATATTTGGTCTGCAGGTGTTGTTCTCTACTGTATGATGTTTAACGGTGTACCTTTTGGATCTGCCGTTAGGGCTGATCTTAACTATCTCCTTTACGTACGCCAACGTCCAAACCGTAACTTTCATTCATTCAACAAAATTGATCCAGAGCCTCGCCATTTGATCTATTCAATGTTAAATCCTTGCCCTGAGCGTCGTATTGATGCTGCAGATATTTTAGCTATGCCATGGGTAAAATCCATTATTCCTTAAATCAAAAACAATAAAGTTTTATTAGCATAGCAAGTATCATTATTCTTCCATTTTCTTTCGTAATGTTTGAGGGTCATAACCATGAACGCTTAAATCGTTTCTGGTTTCAGCGGGATCGTCTAGTGTTTGCTCTAAATAAAATGCTAAAAATCCTTCCTTTGTTAACCATCCTCTTTGATTAGCACCAAATCGGAGTCCCATCTGACGTAAAAATGCTGGAGGAGGGTGTTGGCCATTTGTTTTGACAATAAAGTTACTTAACTCTTTATTACTAAGTGCGCCGTCTTTATCTTGATCGAACTGTGAAAAAATCTCTTCAAGAACCTCTTTTAATATGCTGGATAAGTTGTTATCTTCCAAAAGTTCCTCTTCTCCCTTATATCCATGCACAATGCGTTCAATTTCTTCTTCCAAAACTGGGTGAAACATATTAGTGTCCATAATGATTTAAGCAGTGATTTCCACTTACTATCTACAGGCTCAAAGCTAGGGTCAACAGCACGAGCCATTTGTAATAAAATAACTGCTTCTTCCAACTTGTTTAAAACGAATAAAATAAAGCCCAAAATATAATAACAGCCGGCATGTGTAGGGAAGACATCCAAAATATATATCATTTTGCTAGAAACTTGAGATAATGTATCCACATTACCGTCTTCTTGGAACGACTCCAGCTTTTCTCTTGCAAGAGCGTATTCAGTGTCAGCTTGGTCCATCAAAGACACGTTCTCTTCTTCACCTGCAGATTTGTTTTTTTCAATATAATAGCGACTCCAACTAGAAGGTTCTCGGCCAAATTTTTCCTGTAAAGTTGGCTCTAAACTAAGACCAGTGGATGTAGTCATGATGGTATAAATTTGAAATAAATCGCCAAAATCATGTATTGTCTTCGCTTTCCAAAGACTGTCATTTTCCATGAATACTTGGTAGAGAGATTTGGAAGTAAGCGCGAGTTGTAATATATCAACAGGGTCTAAAAGAAAAGCTAACTCTTCTAATATAATTGTAGGGAAATTCTCTATTCTAAATGACATTTCGTATGGTTTTAGGAAAAAAAAAAAAAAAAATACCAAGAAGTTGATTTTCATAGTGGCTTAGAGCCAATCAATATAACGGTACCTTTGAACTACCTGTCAAAAATGCATAAAAAATAGGGATGGGGAGGTATTCATACGTCGTTATTTTAGAAGGTGTAATATATAAAAGTTAAGATTTGGATACAAGGTAGCAAATTCTAACCGAAATACACGCACGCTTTGGGCCCTTCAGTCCCAAATCATCACCCCAATTATCAAGACAGCCATATTTGCTATGAACTTACTAATCTGGAGGCAAATGTATACTGGATTGGCCATTTAATATCAATAACTAGGAAGCAGCAAGTTCATTTATAGCTTTGATTCCAACAAATTAGCTGGTAGTATGCTTTGCTCAGCACTAAGCCAGAAGATTTTCCCTTCATTTTAGCTATTATACAAAAGAGTTGACCACATGCCTTACTCCTTTGGAGGAATGACAATTTTAGACCAAAAAAAAAAAAAAATAGATGATAGCATATTGATCCTGGTTGTGTATATCGCTCTAAATAAGCACCAACCAAACTTCTTGTAAGTATATTTATTAGTCAGTAGTAATGGTGAAGCTGGTTCTCCCTTTATTGCTGTATGTTAAAATACGACCCATGATTTTCACAACACTGTCATACGCTTCCTGTATCTCTATTACATAGTTAGATTTTTGATTTTCCTTTTAGTGAATGCTTTTAGAAGATCGTCTGTTTTCGCGCGTAAGTTTTAATATTTTAGAATGCATGCCATTGCTAAACCTGCTCATAATCAATAAATCATAAAAGTGTGCTGCTGATGATCTTTGTATTTCCTATCCTTTGGACTAGACGACATAGCTTCGTCGTACTAGTTATATATACTCCAGGGTAGTACCGACAAGGTGCTAAGCTTTCTAGTGACAACCTAGCTTAGTTTTAGTTGATATGATGCTCATAATACCTTTGTTGCCAAATACTTCAGCAGGTTCCATGATAAAATCTTCAAAATCGTCAACGTCCCTGTCGCTAGTATCGTTGATTACACGAAATCTTGGTACAGTTTCTCCTTCTTCCTTTCTATTGCTTTATGCCTTCGTCATTCTTTCACATTTTTAGGAGCCACAAAACTGCTTGAGTCAATAGTGTCTGAATAAATGTGAATCAAGTGTGTGACCGAGTATACTAATAATAGTACTAGACTCGGAAATAATCGCTATACTGAGTAAGCAATCTTTATCTGTATCCTGCTGCGATTCACAAAATTGCTGTCTTCTTGACAGACGCTTTACCTTATAGGTAGCTCTAAGATGAGAAGTATGTTGTTTTTAAGGTAATAAACCTTGTAAAAATAAAGTATACGTAAGTATGTATGTTCATCCAAATAAAAAAAGTAATATATAAAGCAAGAAAAACCAGCTAGTTAAATAAAAGAGCTACAGTATTATTATTTAATATAATGCTGCAATCTGTCTCTCACGTCGTTGTAACAAACCTTCGAACTGCTTCATTGTGAATTCAGCTTCATGATTCTTGCGGTAGTACCTAGCGACTTCTTGGAAAGTCTCCTCTTTTGTTAAGTCAATAATGGTGTCTTTGGCGTGTTTTCGAATGTGTCTCTTGTAGGTATCTTTCTTGCAATTATTTCACGTTTTGTTACAAACACCGCAGATAACCTTACCGTTGACGACAGCAAACTGGTTCTCCCGCATGAATTTTACAGTTTTGGTATGCATCTCGTTTTTCCTACATTTTACTTCTGGCCAAGATGATGAGATCATGGACAACACTACATGTTCAGAATATTGTTGATGACCTTCATATAGCTATGATTTCAAAGAGGGGGGGGGGCAATGCTTTTGTCTTCCTCGCACATTTGACATACATTTCTTCCACGTACGGATAAAGGTAGTGTGGTGAGTTTCAATAGCATTTTATACCGGCCATCAAGTTCAGCTATTGAAGTGTAGTTGTCGCTCTTAGCACTATGTACCTCGTCATGTGTTATTATTTCCATGACAATATCAAGATCGTCTATATCTTCTTCATCTTCTTCACTCTTGTCTTATTTAGAGTTGTCGAGTAGATAAAGTCTTGGTGAAGCATTTCCATTTTTTTCTCCATCGTCTTTCTTCTGTATCGTTCTTTTGCGTTTCTGATCGCGTCTTTTAACAGAGCCATATCGCCTGCTTCGAGTAATGATACGTAGTCGTCAACGTTACCATACTTACTCTGCAGTGTTTTTTTTTTTTTTTTTTTTTTTTTTTTTTTTTGCAATCATCTAAGTGTTTCTTCTCTTCCAATACTTTAGCTGTAACGTGCGTGATGTATTCATTTTAGTCAACCTACATTGCTTGACGTTGATAGGCGTTTTGAGTCCATTCAGAAACGCATTTTCGTCTACGGTATCCTTAAACTCACTCGTTGTTAACAAAGAAGTGAGATCGACATCACCATACGTACGTCCGTAGTGGGTGAATTGAATATTTGAACGGGGTGCATGACCTGCCATACCAGCAAAAACTTCTGGAGGCACTATTTTCTGCATGTTCTGAATAAAGTTGCGTCTCAAAGCATAAGAGTTAACAGGCACTATTCACAAATCAATAAGATATATGAATCGAATAAATAAAATAGCACATAATCACCTAGAACGCCACCTTTCTTGAAAGCTTTTGAGATTCTTTTAGCGGCCATCTCACCAGTTAACACGTTTTTTTGAGACTATAAGATTGTGACTACATACCAACAATCGTAAGTTACTGGATATGCTGGTTGATTAGTTCTACTTACCCCCCTTCATCGCACTTACAAAATACAGGTAACTGCAATGCTTCAGGTTTCCACTGGATAACCACTTCTTTATCCGTATACATGTCGTTTTATATCTTTTGTTAAATAACCTAAACTGTGAGCATAGGAAAGTATAAATAACGGTAAATCAAGATACAGTTCCTTGACGGTTGAGTCAATGGTCCTTGTAAAATTGACTTTGCTGTTTGCAATGACAAACTCTTGACTCTTCAAGTGCATAAAGTTTATAGTAACCCTAAAGAAGTCCCCATTGTTGTCACGTCTAACTCTACTAACTTGAACATCCTATAAAGTGGTTAAATCAGAATAACAGTATTACAGCTTTTGTGTTGAAAACGTACCTTCCATCTCAATATTTTATTCTCACAATCAAAAGTATAGTGCTCCTAAGGGGGTAGAATGGAAGCAAGATGAATACCGGAATAAAATAATAGCAATATTAAACTACACGATCGTAATTTATAGGCTCTGGACGTTTGGTATTGTTCATTTATAAGCACCTTTACTGTATCCAAGACTTGAGAATAACCCACAACCACCTCGGGTCTGGCTTGATTGGCTAATACACCCAATTGTACAAGCTTTAAGCAAGATGCAACATATTTTTTATATAGGCCTTTTTCCGCTGCAACACCTTAGTTTTTAGCCTAACGACATAAATATTAAGTAAGTTGACAATTTTGACAACATTAATCTAAGTTTTAACGTTTAACCTCAGTGAGTAAATGTTTAAAGTCGTTCACAACTGTGCTTATCTGTATTTGGGGTTGAGTTTTTTCTGTGGAAGTCCGTGCTCGATCTATTGTATACATCGCCAATATCTCTATGGTTTGTCCTCAGATACTATCTGCTGACGTACATTTTTAGAGGACTTACCAATATTCGTTAAACAGGACCAGATATTACCGTATCTTAAATCATTAGTTGAATCCAATTGGAAACTGCGTCACGCCTCCCATTTTGAAGCAGTGACAAGTTGACGATATAAAGTTAACTATAGGGCTCTTTGGTTGGGAAACGCCAAGGTTTAATAGTTGATCCAGTAACGAGGATGACTTGTCTACTTCCATGTTATTCAGTTTAGCAGCGAATGACTCCTTCATTCTTCTTGCTCGTTCAGTAGCTTGAGCTGATAAACTATCCATAGCAATTATTGAACAAATAAGGAAAGCAAAAGAAAAGGATACCGATAACCTAATACAAGTTCTTTTTTTAAATGATAAATTTAATGAGATAAAATTAAATAGAAAACGGACCGTATGGTCCAATTGGTTAATCTCTATACTTGTTAATCAGATATATAAAAGCTCAACCCATCTCCTTTTGGTGCTAATCTTTTTGTACGAAGCTAGTATTTATCTAAACAGAGTTGTACTCCTTCTTTTTTTTATGGTTGAAGCGATAAAACATAGAAGGCTTGAAAACTCAGATCAATGCAGCTTTTTGTGTAATAGTGGTCATCTCAGAATGCTTTTACTTCTACAAATGTCAAGCATAGCACTCCATTCATATTAGTAGTTTACGCTTCGCGATATATCAATGACCGATTTTTTTTTTTTTTTAAAGATAATATTTTGTAACAATAGGTCCTTAAAGTGTCCAAAAGAAGTTTTTGTGTACCTTCTTTTTCTTAAAACTTAATATTCACTTTCACCTCATGTGGGATAACCATATTGAGACATTACTTAATATATGTGCAAACTATGCAATTAGAAATTCTAGCTCTGATGACACAGAATGTTGCCATATAGGAGAACTTTACGATGTCCTTAATGAAAAGTCGCCACGACTCATGCAGTATTTAGAGGATGAATTTCAATCAGTTACTTTGTTTCTTAAATATGTTCGGAACAACGATTATTTTTACAACAGATTCAGGGATCGATATGACAGAGACTTTGAAGTAATGCGACAATGGGAATACAATAATGACAATAGGGATTTCTCAGCCCTAAATTACTATCGACGTGGTAGCTCATACATGCTCGCGCTGATTCCATGTGAAGAACCAGGTATTGATCTCGAAGAGGAGCTATATGATCTTTATCGAGTAAATAAGTTATTGTTCTCATTTTCATTACCAGTTAACCTTATATGTAGAATAGCTCGCTGACACAACATTCGCAAGACCAAAGAAAGAACATCAAAAATAGACTAAATTATGAGATAGGAGAGTACTGGCCAAACCTTGATATTTCTGTGGTTTTGTTTGGGTAAAAGGATATAAGGAACAGAAGAAACACATGGAATACTTATGTACGCGAAATATGTAGTTCGAGCGAGACAGGGCTAGGAACCAAGGATAGCGATGTTGATTTATCCATCATTATTCAACAAACAAAAAACGCTTCATTAGCCCAGAAAAAAAGATACAAAAATAAGCGTAATTTGCCTTACAATATGTTTGCAATTAGGGACTTTCTGTATAATATGGGAATGACAGATATTGTACCTATTCAGAATGCCAATGTTCCTATATGTAAATTTTATGATCCAAAAACTGGTCTGAACTGTGATATCAACACTGCTGATCAATTGGGTGTTCATAATACTAAGCTTATCAAGAAGTATATTGATATTGACAATAGGGTTGGTCCGTTCTTGTTTGCAATCAAAACATTTGCAAAATGTCGAAATATCAATGAGTGTAATAGTTATACAATATTCAACATAAACAGCAGTATAAGTAATAATGTTTGCTTTATAGCTAGATCAGGGACACTTTCAAGCTTTGCTTACACCTTGATGGGCTTGCATTTTCTCATTGCTTGCCAAGGCAGTTATCCTGTCATTCCATGCTTACAAGACTTTGCCTTTTGTAATTCACCTACTTGTAGTCACAATTATCCGGATGAAGTTGATCAATGGAAGGTTCACTACCATGACTGTATCCAAATTGTAAACAATAACTATGCAGTCAACATCGAAAACAGTTACAATGGTATTGTAGTATACTGGCAAGGCAGAAACCACAATGATGTTGGGCAACTCCTTAAAGACTTTTTCAACTATTATGCAGACTGGCACAATTTGACAGCTCCAATGACCATCCGTAAAGTATATGGTGTAATTGTGGACGATGTTCAAGAAGATAAGATTACTATTCAGGACCCCTTTATTCGGGATAGAAATGTCGCGTAAGTAAACATTTTGCTTATATTCGAAAAATGTAGCCTATAATCGTTTCATATAGGAAATCGTGCACAAAAAAGGGAATGCAAAAGGTGCTTCGAGAATTTATACGTGCTAGCAATATGCTGGATGATGGATTTGCGTTTAATGAAGTTTGCTTTGACCAATGAAAAGTTCTATCTTCTTGCTCTCTTAATACAATACAATGTCGGAGCTGACCATGGATAAATACAGCATATGGCGCTTATTAATTCTTATGCTATTATGGTCTAAACATTTTATTTACGATTACATAATAAAACTATCAAGTATCACAAGTAGTAGTACATTGACAATACTGTTATACCTAACGCGTTTCCTTGTACATTGCTCAAATGGGTAAACTCTGGGTTGTTCTCGTCTCTTTCTGATAACAAAAACACAATCAGCCAAAGTACGGGTACCAAGCAATCCACCATCCGTGGCAGGAGCATTGCTCGGTGTTCTTGTAAATCATTTGTAGGCGCTTTCCTGTAAAATACTACGCACGCTGTTTGTTCAAGCTCACCATGGAAACAAAAGAAAAGGCAGTGTCCAGGTCGCGTCCAAGCTAAATGCTCCACGGACGTGAGCCAGTTTATAATTCGTCATATCAGACAATTTGTTCGCTTTTGCCCATTTTACAATCTCCCAAATGGACTGTAATAAAACGCGCTGGGCTTTAGCAAGAAGTCCTTCATTATTTACAGCCTCTCCTCTTCCATTATCCTCGATATACCGTGTTGTTATCGAAGCATGGCTCATCTTTTTTTCAACCCCTCTTATTGCAATAAACGAATTTGTATGAGATAGGAAAGCGTTCGATTTTGTTTAGTATGAAAGCTTTCTGAAAAAGGTCATTTTTGAGCATTCGTGGTCCACTTTATACAATGACCATTCAATTAGATAATATATACACTTTCTTATGTAACTCCGGACATGGTTCCCTAAATTTAAGAAAAGGGTATTCTACTTTTGTACTACAGAGTCTTGCATGTTTATTGGTTACTGTTCATGTGAAAAAGGTACTTTAACGTAAATTCCGCGGAACATTTCTAATTTGTCTCGAAGCTGACATAATTTTATGACTGGACCAGTGAAAAAGTTGCGCGAATAGAACAAAAAAGAGCTTTAAATCACACTTGCAAGCTCTGGTAGACGATATTAAAGACACGCTTTTTTCTTTTCCAGATATTGATTATCTAGATCTATACTTTCTTTGTTCTTGTACATTAATTAGCGTGTGTTTTATTGGTGGTCTTTTTGTTTTCATTTGAGAAATAAGCAGGATGTAGTAGAGTAAAAGGAAAGGATGTTTTTCTTAGATCTCTAGAATACACGAGAGGTTTATGTTGATAGAATGAGATTTCTGGTGATGGTGGTGGTAATAATGATGGTCTGGCAGGTGTTATTGGTTTATTAAATACAGGTTGATATAATTTTGTTGGTTGCTGTTGCTGTTGTTTTTGCACATGAGAAGCAGCAGCAACAGCTCCCAGTGGTGTAGGCATTTCATACTTTGCAGTTGTTGAATGATATATAAGTGATTGACGGTAATTACTAAGATGTTGATCGATGGTTAAGGGTCTTTCTGTTTGATATGAGTCTGATCGAATTCTTTGATGCGCATGTAACTTTGGTCTTGGGTGTGTATCTTCTACTATTTTCTTTGGTGCTCTTTTAGATTTAGGTGACATGTGAGTTCTATAATGCTGCATCATGTTATCTTGTCTAGAAAATCTCGATAAGCATCCTGGAAATAAACATGGAAAATTCTTCTCTCCTGTATGGATTCTGTTATGTCTCGCCAAATGTCCACTAACAATAGTATATTAAGATCCAATGGTTGCTGTAGTAAGTTACTATGGTTACCTTGTTGTGAAACTCTTTGTGCATCCAGGTTCTGTACAATGATATTTTTTTTTATTATTTATTGGTTTAGCTGGTGCCTCCACTGCTACATTAATTGGATTTTCATCTGATATTTCAGATGATGGTGGGCTTGGTGCTGCCGTCACAGTAGTGACAATTTGATCATTATCATTTAATAAATTAATATGACGACCTAATGCGTTTGTTACTAAAAATGCAGAGGAATCTTTTGGATATTCATTCAACATGATTATATAAATTAGCAAGAAAAAAAGAGAAAAAAAAAAAGGGGATTAAGGGAAAATTTTTTGTTTTTTTTTTTATTATGAGTTTCAAAACTCAGTTCCGAACAACCCATTATTAATCTTGGGTAAACCCTCTTTGTTGGTCCCTTAATCACCTTTTGTAGCTGGGTTAAAACTTATTTTCACACTACTAAGATGAGATTTTTTTTTTTCCCAGTTGCCAACCTGTTGAAGAGTAATTGAGTATATAACTAGGTGATTTGTTCTTTGTTTATAGTAGTGCTTTGAGAATTAGTGTTAACAAAAGCTCCTTGCATTATCGTCTTAACGTAAGATGGCGCTGCGAAAGTAAGGAGGGCCTTGAAGTTGTAGCAAAGGGTGAAAACGAGATTTGATCATCCCCCTTTTCACCATGAGACTTACTAACTACAAGCCTTGCCTAATTATTTTTTGAATAACTAAAAATAAAATATTTCATCAGGAAATAAACTCGCTATATTTGAGTTCAATGTTGTGCACAAAAAACCTGTGTATCCCCACAAATATCACTTGATTCAAAGCAATAAAATACATAAATTTTAAGGAATATACATAGGATAGCATCATCACACAATAAGCATGTTATCATTATGGAAGTTACTGACGCCACAACAACAAAACTTGATGTACATAAGATTTTAATGCTGACGATTAATTTGTGTTTCTGGACCCTAACTATACTTTATTTACCCTGCGAAGAGAAACGTACGTTTTGTGGTCTTTAAGGCCCCAGCTACCAAGAAAAACGTTCTCACATGTTTAAGCAAATTTCTACAGAATGAAGAGAAAAGTATAGATGGACACTATTATTTTGCTTTGTATCGCTTAAATAATTATTGCTATTATTATATAATTCTTCATCCAGTGTAACGAAATTAAGCATTTTGACAAGGAATAGCCCGGCCCGGAATCCATTGTCTCTATTTGGAAGGGACAACGCTCCCCTCGTATTTTTTTTTTTCTCTCTGTTACCAAAAAAAAAAAAGTGTGATGTATCAAGCTCGGTTACTAAATAGATATTGCGCCTCAAAACGGAACCAGCTTCTTCAACTACGTTACATGCGCCAGTTATCATCGCCTGAGCTACGCTCGACATTTATCAATTACTTTAAAGACAATGGCCATGTACCTGTCAAAAGTGCTAGTCTTGTACCTCATAACGACAAGAGCTTATTGTTCACCAATGCAGGTAACATTCAACGCGGCATCTGTTTTTTTTTTTTTTTGGCTTGTCCTAATGCCGATTATGACATAGGCATGGTACCATTCAAAGAGTATTTTTTAAAACCCAACACAGCTCCTTTCAAAAGTGCAACCAGTATTCAAAAGTGTATGAGAGCAGGCGGTAAACATAACGATCTCGACAATGTTGGATATACTCCTCGACATCACACGTTTTTCGAGATGCTGGGCAATTTCTCGTTTGGAAGATACACAAAAAAGGAAGCGATCCAGTATGCTTGGAAGTTTTTGTTAGAGGAGTTGCAATTGCCTATTCATAGACTACGAGTCACGTAAGCATAAAGTTACCATAGCAAAGATGACATGTATCTTGACAGGATTGTTTTAGTGTCTTGGAAGGTGATGCGGAGGGATACAAATTGTGGAAAGAACAAGGTTTGACAGACGATATGATTGTGACATGTGGACCTGAAGACAATTTCTGGACTATGGGTGATGGCGAAGGACCTTGTGGCCCATGCACTGAGATTTTCTGGGATACACAGGATAAGTCCTTGGAGGATCCTTGGTTAGAAATTTGGAATCTTGTTTTTATGGAGAAATATCGCGATGAACAAGGTAATTTGACAGACTTGCCTACTCCCTGTATTGACACTGGTATGGGCTTGGAAAGAATGATGACTGTACTTCAAGGGAAAAAGAACAACTTCCAAATCGACCAGTTTGAAACTTTGATTAATGGGTTAAGGAGTGTTATGAACTCTCGTGGATTGAAGGTATAAGAACATAACAAGAAAACTACAGCTTGCTCATGCATATATAGAGTTCCGATTCTGTGGATCCTAGCGCACATGAAAAGATAGTAGCAGATCATTTTAGAGCCATGTGCTTTTTGATCGGTGACGGTGTTGTTCCAAGTAATGTTGGTCGTGGCTATGTCTTGAGACGCATCATCCGAAGAGCGCTTCGTTCTGCTAAACAACTGGGACTCAAAGGTAGACAAAAAAGAGTTTTTATGATCTTATCGCCACTAACGAAACATTAGAACCTTTTCTTGCGGACCTTTATCCATCTTTGATTGCTGGATTTACTGATGGGTCCTACCCAGAACTATCCAGCCGTGAATCTTCTATCAAAAGCATCATCACCAATGAAGAAACTGCATTCTTAGCTACGTTAGATAGAGGCATGAGTTTGTTGGAAAACGTGTTTAACCAGCCTGATCTTCAACAAACAAAAGAAATCCCACCTCAAGTTGCATTTCAATTGTACGATACCTATGGATTTCCCTTTGATCTCACATTGATCATTGCTAAGGAACGAGGTTGGTCTGTTAATATCGAAGGTATGACTCCAGTTTCAATGTGAAAAAAGAAAGCACTTACACTTTTAATAAAACATAGCTGTTGAGGCATTGAGAGAGAAACAAAAGATGGCAGGCAGAGAATCCTGGAAATCCGACGATATTGCCAATAAATCACGACTTTCTGAATGGCGCAAACACAACATTCAACCTCAATTCACAGGTTACGATCATGCATTGCTTCGTTCACAAGAGTCGGAAGTATTGGCGATCGATACAAGTCAGCAAAAAGGCAAGCCCGCAGATGTCTATGTCGCCATCGATCCTTGCCCATTCTATGGTCTTGGCGGTGGGCAAGTCCCCGATGGTGGTGAAATTGAGCTTGCAAATGGCCACATATGGAAAGTAGTCGATGTCACGCAGCCCTATGAAGGAGGGTTAGCTCTCCGCATTGTCCCAACCTATAGTAAAGACATTTTGGGCAGCCTTGAACAAGATCGCGAGTATTTAGAAAAGGGAAGCCTTGTACGCACAACCGTGGATGTGGAGCGTCGCCAGGGCGCCGAAATTCACCATACAGCAACCCATTTACTTAACGCAGGGCTTCGAAAAGTGCTAAAATCACAAGATATTGTGCAAGCTGGATCTGTTGTTGAACCCAAACGCCTCCGTTTTGATTTTACCTATGGAAAGCCATTGAAACAAGCTCAATTGGATGAGATTGAGAATTGGGTGAACACGGTGGCTATGACAGGTGGAGATACACAAGTGCAACATATGAAACTAACAGACGCTGTTCAATCAGGCGCTATTGCTGCGTTTTCTGAAAAATACGGTGACATTGTGCGTGTTGTCGATGTGCCCGGTGTGAGTAAAGAATTGTGCGGCGGTACACATGTAGACAATGTGCGCAAGTTGTATCCTTTCAAGATATTGAATGAAACTTCTGTAGCTGCGGGTACAAGACGTATCGAAGCTGTAGCTGGATTATCCTGTGTGGAATGGTACAGAAAGACCTATGAGCCTGTTCCTGAATCCCTTAGATTGTTGAGAGCCAATAATACGCATGAAATGGTTGAAAAAATTGAAAAGACTTTACAGCAGTCGAAAGATTTACAGAAACGCCTAGAGTTTATGAATGAGAAATTGGCCAAAGCAAGCGATTCCGTAGTTGAACCTATCTCAAGCAAACTAAAAGGTAAGTTGAAAAGTTGAATGTAATCAAAAAATATAGCTCACATTATATAGATATTGACGTCAAGATTCATTTGATTGACTCTGACTTGGATGCCAATTATATGCAAAAGCGAGCCAATGTTTTGAAAGAAACTCAATCCAAGTCAGCACATATTTTAGTTAACGGCAATACTATATTAGTCGCAGTGAATAGCACAGAAATCAAATCAGAAACTGCAAATTCGGTAAGGGAGCCCAAGAATTAAAACTAGAAAGTATTTGACTAATATGATTGCTTTTTTAGATTTTGAAACAAATGCTGAAGCATGTGAAGGGCGGAGGAGGAGGACAAAAAGAAATGGCTCAAGGACGTTTAGCCGAGTCCATTCTTAACAAAAACGATATTGTTTCTAAAATCGTACCTGCTTTAGAGAAATGTTAATTCATTTTATTAGTAAATAATACCCTACTTTATGTTATTGGACAATGCCTTTTTCATTTGGAGGGCAATCAAGTTGATTATAAGGGTGTGAGTTTCTGAACTCTGGTAAAGTCATTAATGTGTTGCGGATACGGGTAATGTAAGGGAAAGGTTTCATATCAATATGGTGATATTTTGTGGCTGCATAAACCATAGGCACGAGACAGAAATCAGCGATAGAAATTTGCTCACCTACGCAATAGGTGCCAGATATCTTTTCCAATTTCTTTTCTAAGCCTATATATCTAGTCACTACACACTGATATATATATATATATATTATATATATTCATTATGCAATTTACTTGCCTTCGAATCCCTCAGTAAATATTTTTTGAGCAAACTCTTCTCGTTTATCGAGTTCGACATTTACCAGTTGTAATACCTTTTTGGCTTGAAGTGGTTGAATATCACAAGCAATTTCTAATGCAATGGAAAATGCCTCTGCTCTATGGAATGGGCTTTTTGGTAACATGGGTCTTTCTAGTAATAAGAAGTGTATTGTTATATATATATATAAAAAGAAGGAATGGAGATAGTAGTAGTAAACCCTAACCTGGATACATGGTTTCAATATACTCAATCATTGCCAGGCTTTGAGTAATTACTTTTCCTGTTTTCGTTATCAATACCGGCAATCTTTTGCATGGGTTGAGGTTTGCATACTCTTCAGATAACTGTATAAATCAAAAAAAAAAAAAAAGTCAAGATAAAATGCAATTGGTGTTTGAGGTCTACTTTACATGTTCGCCTTTCTCCATATCAATATACCTTATTTCATAGTCAATCTTCTTCCATTCTAATGCAATTCGTACTCTCCAAGAAGTATCTGATGCATAACTGCTATATAATATTGGTTTTTGACTTTTAGATGACTATAAATAGAATTGCATAAATACTTTTTTTTTTCCCCAGTGAGTAAAATGAGCTTACCTCCGCCATAATAATTTTCGTAAAAAGAAAAGAGATGAAAAGAATAGTTGAATACTAAAAAAAAAAAAAAAAAAAAAAAAAACTTATTACACAAAAAACGTCATTCTTCCTTCAGGGCGATATAGAAGTTTTTGTTTCAGAGGCCAAAAAAAAAAAAAAGCCCTGCTTGGTTTCCGATTGATGCAAAAGACAAAGCCATATTTGACAGCACTGACCTTGTGAAACATGCCAATAATTGAGCGATTTTGAGTTACCGCCTTTGACTTTATTGTAATCACTTTTTAATAGTACAAAAGCATATCTACTCTGTTACTTTCTGTTTGTGGGGATGTATTTATGCATATCCATACTGAATTCATCAATAGTTGCTGTTCTTTTAAAAAAGTACTTCTTATATTCGGTATTTTAAAAAATAATGACGTCGTTCAATCAAGCAAATTCCCCCTGTTGTGAATGGAGGAAAAAAAAAAAAATATAATGAGCTTATTTTATAATTTTTTTTTTTTTTTGAACAATAAAAGACTCCCCCACTCTCTTGTTGAATTATATACATAATTATGCTTCGTCTTGCTGCTACTCGTGCTACCCGTGTTGTCGGTCGTCGTAATGCTTCCACTGTTGCTGTTCAAAACCTTGAAGCCCGTTGGAAGACTCTTTCTACTGCCGAACAAAATACCATTGCCAAACAACTCGAAGAAGCACAAAAGGGTGACTGGAAAGCCCTTTCTCTCGACGAAAAGAAGGCTGCTTGTAAAATAAGAAGAAAATTATAGTAAATTAGAGAATTAATGGAATGTCTTTCTTTAGATTATATTGCCTTTGGTGCTCACGGACCTCGTGAACCTTTGACCAAGCCTGGTCATGGTGCTAAGGTTTTCGCTGGTGTTGCTGGTGTTCTCGCTGCTTCTGGCGCTCTCTTCTATGCTATTCGTGTCAACGGTAACTTTTACATATATTGTGGAGATTATGTGGAGTAAACTAATCAATTCTTAATTAATTAGGACAAGAAACTCCTCGTACAATTAGCAAGGAATGGGAAGAAGCTACCAACGAATACCTCAAGAGCCAAAACTCTAACCCTGTTTCTGGTATTTCTTCAGAAGGTTACAAGGGAAAGGGTTATGTTGTCAGCAAATAAGTCAGCACACTTGATATTATCAACAACTCTTTTTTTTTTTTAAGCCTATTAAAAAAAAAAAAAAATGTTTTTTTTTTTTTTGTCATAATCCCACACACACACTCTTACGTAAATACTCTCTCCTTCTCTTATTTATATTATATAAAAATTAATTATTCTTCTACAAAGAACGACAGGCTATCAAAGTGAGGGTTGTTAACATCAAATGTTGTCAATTCACCCTGTATGCATGGATGACATTGACAGTTGCTTCTGGAATTTACAAAATAAATAATAAATGTATATATATATATGTTAGTGAACACAAACAATTGAAAGTCCTTTCAAATAAAAATACTTGCCCCTTTTATTCTTTCTCCTTTCCCCCCCCCCTTCTTTCTTTATAATATCAACCCACTTTGTAAATATGGACCTCTTTAGCCGAGGTAAATCAAAAACGAAAAGGAAGCCAGTAATAGATCCTCCTCTAATTCAGACAACAATCACAACAAACTCGACTCAAACAACAACTCCTCACTCTCCAAGTAGTCCAAATGTTCATCCTATTGAAGACTACATGTCATCAAGTAAAAAACAACCTACTTTGTAAATTGCTTTTCTTTTTGGTTTAATTTCTATGTACTAGGTCGTTTAGTTGAAGGCTCTTCATCTATCCGAAGTTCACAATCATCTTCAATACCAAGTACAGACAGTGAATATACCAACGTTGATGTAATGAATGACGCTGAAATTGAAGACTACTTTGAAAAAATGCTTGTAAATAAGACTATAGGAAAGCAATTCTATGATATTTATATGTATATATAGACAAGAAGAGGTATCCATGATAATAATGCACGGTTAAAAATGTCTTCATTTACAACAGAAAAGAAGAGAATTATGGTTGCTCAGGATATCCAATCAGAATCAACTCCAACAAGAAGAATGGATCATTCTGATAATACCAGCCCAGAATATTATATTAGAAAACTATCAGATATGTCAAAAGGTGTCAATACAAAAGTAGTAGCTCATTTAGCTGTGGGTTTAAGAACGATGCCTTTAAGGTAAGATATAACCATGGTCTATTTTAATTGAGTTCTTAATTTAAAATATTAGCTGGGTTCGACAATTTATTGATATGCAAGGATTACAACTCATTACCGATTTACTAAAAGCTGTCAACAAAAATAAAAACAAGTACAGAAAAAGCACAGAAAAAAAAAAAAAAAAACAGTCCTAACATAGTATTTTAATAGGCAAGAGATTGGCTTGGTTGTAGAAGCAGACTTATTAAAATGTTTCAAGGCTTTATTAAATAATAGAGTAAGTACAATTTTAATTAAAAAATCTCTTTTTGTTTGGTGCACAGTATGTAAGTTTTCTAATTTTGGTAATTTCTTATTGCTTAGGTGGGCGCACGAGAAGCTTTAAAAAACCCTCAATGCGTTGATCAAATTGTTCATTGTATCATATCGCCTTCAGTGACTTCAAGGAGATTAGTATGCGAAGTTTTAGTCTTTATGTGCTATTATGAAATACCTGTAGGACAAGATCTTGTATTAAAAGCAATGGATCAATTGCGTGATAAACAAAAAGGTTTAGGTCGATTTGATGCTTGGTTAACTGAATTGGAGATTACATTAGGCGGTAGAGGTCGTATGGGAAGTATGGTGGGTGCTAGTGAAGATTTTAAAAGAATGGCAGCTTATGGTTCACCAGATAATCAACTCACAGAATATGCAGTAAAATAAACTATACATCAGCAAGTGTGTCACAAAACTAACCATATATTCATGGTAGTTGTACAACATGATTCTTGTTAATGCAATCATCAATATTGTAGACGATCCTGAAATAAGAATTCACCTCAGAAATCAAATGAACGTATCAGGCTTAGAGAGAATCATGGAAAAAATGAGCGAATTAAATGATGAACATGTTGATCGTCAAATACAAGAATTTAAAACACTCGCAGAAAACGACCAAGATGAAGTAATCGAGCTGTATCATGAACATATTTTGAGTGATCAAAATGACCCAAGAGACGTCTTTGAATGTATTTTATCAAGTGTTGAAGGAACAAGAGGTTACGATTTCTTTTTGAGCTGTTTACAGCACTTGTTGCTGGTCAACAATGAAGAATCCGGTTTAAAATCACGTTACTTTCAAATCATCGACAATTTAGTAGCCCAAGTTGTATTAGATCATAAAGGTTTAGCAAACGATTTCTCAGCAGATTATAATACAACAGTACAACATTTAATTAGTAAATTCGCCGATCAGGATCAACTGAAAGCAACGCTTGAGGATTTAAAAGAACTACAACAAAGGTATGACGAAATTGAGAGAGAACGTGATATACTTAAAGAACAGCTCTCCTATCAAGGAGGTAAATAGAATAAGCAACCAAATCAAACATAGCATGAATTAATTCCTTGTTTATTTAGACGCATTGGAAATTGTTCAACTACGAGAAAAGACCGTATCGCTTGAAGATTTACTACGCATGTCAAGACATACCATTAAAACCCTTCAGCAAAAGCTTCAGGACTTACAGAATGATTATGACGCTAGTTTGAAACGAACAGAAGACCAATTGGAAGAGTTTTCCAAAGTGGTAGGCGATGATGTAGTATCAAAAAAAGAAATCGCAACTGCATTTGGAAGGATAAGGGCTCATGAAATGCTCGAAGGACGTAGGAAATCAATTGCACCAACTGATATTACTCAAATGGATGAGAGTAAATACAAGTCTATGGCATTAGGGCTATCAGAAGAGTTCAAAAATCAATTGGCGCGCCAATTTGGTTCTAGTAGCGGTCTAAGTGAGTTCATCTTACCTGGCTCAATGCCTCTAATGGGTTCTGCTGTGAGGCGCTCAAATAACCGCCGACGACAGGTTCACCAACCAATGACTGAAGAAATACCCCCACCACAAGAGGATATGATAAAACCAGCAGAAAGCAAAATTTTGATTGATGATGAGACAATTAAACAATTAGACATACCTGAAAAAGTAGAAATACCCTCTAATAATACACCTTCTAGTTCACCACCACCACCACCCCCTCCACCTCCACCTCCACCTCCACCACCAGCTCCTCCTGCTCCACCATTACCGGCTTCCACAGCTTTGAATAATAACAATTCGGCAGTACCACCCCCTCCTCCTCCCCCTGCGCCGCCACTACCTTCATCTGCTAATTCTGCATCTACGCCACCGCCACCACCACCTCCTGCAGCACCAGCCACAGGACCTGTAAATAACAATCGTAAACAACTCAAGCATTTGCCCGCAGTCAAAACACGTCAACTCCAATGGCAAAAACTCAATGCCAATCACATCAACTCCACATTATGGAACTTGGCTTCTTTTACAAACCAAGACGATGTGCTTGAACAGCTCTTGGACCAAGAAGGTATTTTCAACCGTATGGAAGAGATGTTTGCACAAAAAGTCATCTCAACAAAACGTACTGCTAAAAAAGAAAAGCAAAAAGAAATTTGTATTATTGATTCACGAAAAGCACATACCATCAGTATCGCTGTATTAGCCAAAATCAAGTCAATTTCATTTAAAGAATGTAAAAAGAAGATATTAGCGGTAGACGAGAAATTTTGTACGGAGGTGATGTTGCGTAATTTATTAACAAACGCACCTTCTCATGATGAAATGGGCAAGTTGTCTGTATTTTTAAAGACAGCATCTGAAGAAGATTTACAGTGTTTATCTAAACCAGATGCTTTCTGTGCAGAGGTAACAAAACCAAAAAATAGTCTCGTGTTTAGGTTTTCATGTTTATTGGAATAGATTATTTCCATTGATCGGTTTAAAGAACGCATTACGAATATGTTATTTGTGGTGACGTTTAATGATCGCATTACACAACTAAGTCGAAATATGACAAATGTCATGGAAGCCTCTACCAATCTAAGAGAATCACAAGCCTTTGTAGACTTTTTAAATGTAAGTTATTACACTAGTAAAAAAAAAAAAAAAAAAGACTTGATATTCAAAATTACGGAACTATAGGTTGTTTTGATGGTGGGTAACTTTTTGAACGGTACGAATTTTCAAGGTGGTGCGTTTGGTATCCGTATCAGCAGTATCAATAAATTAGTGGATACACGTGCGTCTAGCAATGATACTACCTTACTTCACTTCTTATGCACTATGATTGAAGAAAAGTTTCCTGATATTAGCAAAAACCTTCTTCATGATCTTGAGCTTTGTGGTGAAGCCTGTCGAGGTAAAGAAAGAAACAAACTATATGTCTAAATAGAAACTCATTTATTGTCTACTTTAGTCACTATCCAAGATCTTATCAAAGACTACAATGAGCTTCGTGTAGGATTACAAACATTAATACACGAGCTTGACTGTCATTATAGTGGTGATTATGTTGCTGAAGCGAACGACAACTATGCTAAAGTGATGTACGAGTTCCGTGATCGTGCTATCGAGCGATTTGACCAGCTGGAAGTTCGATACACTTCCATGGACGTAGCTTATAAAGATGTTGTGACTTACTTTGGTGAAGACCCTGGAGATATGAAGCCTGATGAATTCTTTGGTATCTTCCAGACATTTACTTCAAGTTGGAATAAAGCTAAAACGGACATTGAGCTGCAGCGTAAGCGAAAAGAACAGGCGGAGAAGTCCAAAGAATACCGAGAGCAACGTAAAGCTCGTCTCAACAAAAGACTCAACATTAACGATGGTAAGCTCAAATTGTCCTGTTATAGATTTATTTTATTTAGTTTTTACTCTAGGTGCATCAGAGAATCAAGAAGATAAAGATATTATGGATAATTTGTTGGAAAAACTTCGGTCAGGAGAAATGGCCACAACATCACATCGTAAAAGCCGTAGATTGTCTGTGAGAGAAAGACGTAGAACACGAGCGGAATCGATGGTGGTGAAAGCAGAAGATTTATTAAGGCATATACAAAATGAAGAAGAAGCGCCTCCATTACCCAGGCAAAAATCAAAAAGGTTTACAAGTTCCGAAAGAATGAAAAGGTTAGCTTCACTAGCTGATAAAGGAGGGGAAGTTGCAATGAATATGCAAGAATGCTAAAACAGGCAACAAAAATTGTAATTAAATAAATAAATAAATAAAAAAAAGGAAAGAAAAATTAGTGTATTATGATAATACTTTGAAAATCCAAATACATGTGAATAATAGATGAATTTAACGCTGCAAGTATAGCTTTATCAACTCCATCGAACTTTTGGAATCAACAAGTATTATACTGTAGTCTTGTTCTGAGCCAGTTTAGTAAGCGAGTTTCGTAATAATGAATTGCTCTTGTTGGCTTAAATTAGTTTGGAAATATTCATATATTGCAACAAGAAGCGTGCCGTTAAGGAGATCAAAAAAATTGCCATGTGTGTACAAAAGATGATCTGGAAGTTTGTGTCACTCAAATTTCCCAACGTAATTCTCTTTGTAGGGAACCTCGTTAACACTTTGCCAGTAGTCCTTTTTTATTCACGTCAAAACATAGTGCTTGCTTCTTTTTGTTTCAATATTCAACAACAGCATAAGGGAAAAGGATTTTCTCACCAACAAAGAGCATTTATATGTATCCCCTGATAACAAGAAAGTAACTATAATACACTCATCTCAATTGACAATTTCTAATAATGCGTCTAGCCCTTATGATTTCGCAAAAGCAACAGACCTCTCAGCTGTTTTTGTCTCCCAAGAAGAGTATATTCAACTGCAGCATTCACCATTGAATAGAGTACAAATTACCAATATGCAACAAAAAGACAACAAAACCGGCATTCCTGGTACATTGTTCAGTCATTCGAATACCAATAGTAACAGGTCATGTCTACAAGCAACCATAAGCTCAAAAACTATCTTATCCCTCAAAAATCCTCAAAGGAAAACCCCATCGCCTGACAATGTTGCTCTCCAACAAGATCAACATCCTACTAATTCTCTTGCTCTCTTGCTCTGGTTTTGTAGTGCTATTTCTGTCGATAAATACAATCAAAAACAAAGATTTGCAAGTGACGGAAATCAGAAAGAAAAAGATATTGCAGAATTATTGGCAACTCTTACCATTATGAAAACTGCTTATGAGAAACTTGTACCTGAATTAAAAATTCAGCCTAGGACACCTGTTTCTGGAGTTCGAAAATTAGCAACTACAAGCAATTATACGATTGACGTGAATAGGGTCGAATGCATTCGATATGTGTCTCATGAACAATCATTTAAACATGAAACAAAGAACACTATTGGCAATAATGATGAAAAAGAACACGTGGAGCTTAAAGACGGACAGAAAACAGAGCAAGAAATTCCTGTATATATGGAAAACACGCTAGTACAACTGCAAGGACTAAAAGATAACCAGTCGTTTGAGCACAACATCAGTAAGCCCAATGAAGGTGTAGATGAGCGACTGCATTCAACAATGACAAACGCTCAAGGAAAACAGTGGCGAATGATGAAGAACCGCTTTAGGCTACTTGTGTCAGCACCAGCCAGAATGCGAATAATTAAAATTAGCAGTGTTTTAATTACAGCCCTCAACAAAGTTCTTGTTGTGATGCTAAGCAAAATCGTACTTACAAAGGTCAAAGCAACGTTAACCAAGAGTATCAAGATAATTATGACTTTCAAGCTTAGGAGTCCGTTAGTAATGAAAATCAACAAAATCTTGATTACAAATATCAACAAAATGGTAGCTCCCCACCTGAAGAAACTGTCAGTTTTAGCAATCAAGCTATTTCCAGCCATATTACTAAATAAGCTGCCAATTATGTTACTTAGTACTACCCTTCCGCTAATAACACTGAAAAAGGGTTTAACTCTATTTATCCATAAGCTTTCGACTATAAAGAACTTGGACAACAAGTGGCTTACATTAACTAATCATTTAAACATACTCTCACTTGTGACTACCACTCCCTATCAGCTGATCGTATCAAATCTTATCCGTGTACTAACATTAAGCATCAACAAAATGATAGCGACCAACCTCAAAAAGGTTTTAGCCACAAACATCAACAAAGCAGTAACCGCAAAACTCAACAAACTCACCATAATCACCCTCAAAAGAATTTCACATAACACTAAGCTTAATAAGCGGTTAATTATGAGACTCAACAAAGCTTTGGTGATGAGCCTTCACAGGCTTGTAGTTATGCATCTAGGCAAATTACAGTTTTTAGTATTCAGTCACATAGCAGCTGTCAGTCTGGTTAGTCTGTAAGCCTAAAAGTTAGACATGAATACAAGAATGTATTAAGAGAGGAATCCTCCATCAATAGGGATATCGTACGAACGCTCTGTTGCTAAAAAGAAGCCTCAACTAGGAATTGACACCAACTATCCAGGCAACCTTGAGATTTAGTATATGCTTTTCCCAATACTTTTACAGAGTAGAAATACTACATGTGCACTGCAGTGACGCACTATAAGTGGTTCCCAATATGAAATGCAAGCTGAATAAAAGTCTACTCAAGTGATAATGCGGTCGGTTTGCTCTCTGTTTGTTTTCAAAATGATATATATAATGCAAGATGTGCCTTTTCTCTTTCATCATTTACTTGAATAATAGTAGTATTATTAGGTATTTTACCAGTAAAAGAGCAGTTTGTCGCTGAAGTGATCTCCCTTATAAAGACGCTACATATATACAAAACAAAAAGTCATTAACCATGATGGTAAGATAGACAAGGCTTTTCTTTCTTCTTGGGCACTTTATGCATCAGTTGACAGTGGTGAATGTCAGAATGACTCACTTTATCCATGTTTTTTTTTTTTGTTAAAAGCTGGGTCCATGAATCCCAATCACTATACTCTTTGATTGGTAATACAACAATAAAGCGGTTCATTTGGAGACATAAGGTTAATGCTATTTTGTGCTCTCCAGGACTTTATGACACATTACTTTATCAATGTTATGTGATTTCTTATTTCTGTATATATGTATTTGAATAAAGCTCTTGTGAGGGGAAGAAGCTGTATTCTCTTGTTATTCAATGAAAAAGACATATGATGAAAGTGGCGTGCTTTATGTACAGATACTACCCAAATACATACAACAATTAGATAATAATGTTGTTATTCCCATTGACTACAGAACTGAAGCCCCCAAACCTCTCAGGGCATTGCGGAACAAGTGATATAATATTCTAAAGGTACAGGTGCTCACTCGGGTAAGTTCTTATGATCAAGCAAACACAAAACTAAATTATATTAGTATACTAACTGTTTATATTATTGAATTGAATAATATGATAGCAGGCTTTAGGAGTTCGTAGAGATTTCGTATTTTGTAGCGATTCATTGGGAGGGGGGAGGGCATTGAAGATAAATCAAGTGAGAGCTATTCGTGACGCTGGTTGATCGGCTAAGCAAATTTAGGGGACACCAATTTTGCTGGTGAGTATTGCTAGGCCACAAAGCAGTTGTGAGAGAAATGAAACAAAGTTTACGTGTATCTACTATATTATAATATTGAGTAAAACCATCGAGTTCTGGTATTGTTATTAATCGTTAAGGCTGTCTAATATTATAAGCACACTTGATATCACTCAATGCGGGATTAGAGCTGTCTAGCACGCACATGATATAGTCTGGAAGCTTATATTCTTAACACCTTCCAATCCCAGAACAAAACATCATATATAGCAAGCCCCCAATTATTAAAAAAAAAAAAAAAAGGTCGTTGTCAGACATCACTTGTAGTCACCAGACATTAAATGCCTCTCTTGTTATCATTTAAGCTGACTCACGATACTAATAGAGATTGATTTTAAATAACAAGCAATACCAATCTAAAAAAGCATAGACCACAACTAAAATAGAGAGATTGACATTAGTAACACGACCAATGAATGATACAGAATTAATAATGAGAAACTATAAAGAGTCGGTGCAATGACCATAACGTTTTTCTCATTCCCAAAGTGTTATATATATATATATATATTCGGGAATGTTACATCCTGATTAAGTAAAGCTTAACTTTCAAAGTATTGATTGGTTCGATCGAAAGAGTATATAAAAAAAAGTGGCCTCACCACCACCATTACCAAAGCCCTATATACATATATATATATATGGGGGGGGAGGGGATGATGATATCAATCAATACAAAATGTAACTCACATGCATTTTTCAAAGAGAACGGTGATGATGGAGTTACACCAAGACTGCTGATTTACACTTGTTATATATCGTTTCGCTGTTGTAACTACTCTATTCGCCTAACCTATCAACTCGGGCACATGTTCATTTGGAACACAAAACTTTATATACTGGCTTTTTTTTTTTTTTTTCTCCAGCCAAAAGAATATTATATATATACTAACTGCAGTGGCGGATGGTGAAATGTGGCTCACGATAACACGCATGAATATAGATAACGCAAAACTTTGATGATCAGATTGATAGATTAAAGTATAATAATTGAAAGGGGATAAAGATAACACTATCACACAAGAAAAAAGAGCTTTCCTTATTACAAAAGGAGCTTATTATTTATTTAAGGGAGATGCGAAACAAAAGAAATTATGTATAATTAAATGTTGTGTGTTGTGTATAGTTTTTTTTTTTTTTTTTTTTTTAAAGAGACAGCACAGAGACAGGTTCTTTTAAATCTTCTTCCATAGCCAAAGCAGGATGTACCAATTTTGATTCGTCCAAAGTAGATACATCAACCAAGTGATAATCGTCTTTAAAGATGGTGTTTTGAATAAACTGCTGTAATTCTTGAGGAGACCAACCATCCTCAATTGCTTTTTCAACACCACCTCTCTTATTGATTTCATTTTGCAACAATGTTTCGGTCTTTTTAACAGCTAAACGATAGGCAAATACATCTTTACGTTGTTGAGAAATCGATTCTAATTCATTTTCTAATACTGCTTCCAATTCCTCAAAATAGTTCATCTTGAGCTCTAATTTTTTCATTTCAGTATCAATTACTGAGTGAACAAGTCGAGTAATTTCACGTTCTTCTATGGTGGATAAAGATTTGGCCTTAGCAGCTGCAGAACCTAAAGCAACTGAAGCAGCCTTTTCTAATGTAGTGCGAGGCTTTTTCTTTTCTTGTCCATCTACCTCCATTGAATCATCATCAACCGCTCTCTTTTTATTATCTTGACAGGCAATAGCAGCCTCAGCAGCTGCAGAAGCTACTTCTGGATCCACATTTGAAGCTAAAAAGGCCAAAATAGACATGACTGGATTATCTGCTTGTGAAAAAGGTGTACGCTTATGTTCCAACACTTTATGATGTTCATCCATATCACGATAGGGTTCATCGATTGGCATTTGCAAAAAGTGAAAGATACATTGTTCCCTTGTCTTTGTACCCACATACTCTGCAATGGTGTTCCAATCATCGTCGTAAAGTTCAATGGCTTCTAACAAAAGTAACGTTTCTTCGTCTGTCCATTCCTCTCGTTCTTGCATATGTTGTGCTGGTGTAGCTTCATATCGAATAAAATCACTGCTGAAACTTGTCATTGGGAAACGACCCTCTTTATAACACAAGGGACAAATATCCATGTTCTTTGTTTTAATACTATGGTATCTTTCACGCGAACAGTCAGAACCACATGTTGTGCAGTAAAATTGCTTGACATCTTTTCCTGAAAAGGTCTCGTATACTTTTTGTCGAAGCTCAACGTTGAACTTGGGCTTGGTATTATTGTTAGTAGAAGCAGGCTTAATATCAGGCTTAAAAGGTGTAAGCCCACGAGGGGTATCTGCTGTTACTCTGAAGTGACCTGTAAAAGGAGGCCCAACAGATGATGGAAAAGTAGAAGGATCACACTATATTGATACTAATTAGAAACAAATTGCAGATCATGAGAAATAATTACCTCGTAGTTGATCAAACCCCACTGTTCCAAAAACGCATGTACTCTCATGATGGCACATACATCACCAGCCAAGTTACGTCTGCAAGCTGTTACAGCCAAGTATTCTTTTGGATTTAATCTATATGTATTGATCATAAAATCGCGATAATCTTGATAAATCAATGGTGTTTTTGAAGGGTTTGTGTTTGTAAAGAATTCAGGTAAAGAGACGCGTTCAATATTGTGGATTTTGTTCATATCAAACCAAGATGCGTATTTTGGTACAGTGACTTTATGTGCTTGTTCAGCAAGATATTTACGAGCTTCAATGTCAATCTTTGCACGAGCAGCAAGCTGTTCTTGTTCTATTTTCTTTTTATCTTCCTCTTGTTCTGACATGACAACATCGGTTTCTTGTTGAGGTTGCTCCTGAGTTACTGGTTGCGGTATTTGGTTTTCTTCTTGTGGTGTTAAAGAACTTTCCATGGTCAATACTATCAAATTAGGTAATAAATGTATATTCAAGTATCTGCCCCTCTGTGAACGGCAAGAAAAAAAAAATTTGGAAGCCTACGTCATCACCTTGATTTCTTAGCTAGAGGGGATTAAGTTTAACCAATAAGAAAATTTTTCCCTTGGAAGAACTGTTTCCGAGCCGATTTCCACGCTTTTTTTTTTGATTTCAGGAGAAAATGCCTCGTGCAAATTAAAGGCTTCAATGAAAAAGAGGGGGGGGAGGGGGGGGGTTAGTTTAAACTAATGAGATAAAATATACACATTACTTTTATATACTTATACAATGAGGCATTGAGCAAAAAACCCATTATGAAATTTATGTATTGATATTTATAGAATTATAACACTTTTTGGCATTGTTGAGCTTTTATTTTGTAATTTACTATTTTTAAAATAATAATGATGATAATTATATAAAAAAATCTTAGGCTTGTTTTTTTTTTTTTTTTTTTTTTTGGGCGGGTTAACTTTGAAAGATATCATAATTACAACACTTTTGGGGAAATATTCCTAACCTTAAATTCTATAGAAACAACAACAGCACAGCAACACATTTTATCAGGATGTTTTTTTTTTTTTCACACCTTGTGATTGAGTCTAAATCAGTCCAAGTCCCCGTTGTAGCACAGAATAGAATCTCGACCTTTTCTTGGCTTCTAGACGGGAGGGCAGCGATCAGGTATTTCCGAATATATATAAAAATGAAAAAAAAAAAAATTGAAAAATTCTTTTCTTCTCTTTCTTTAACTTTTTATTATTTATTCAAAAAAATGTTTCAATTTTGGACACGTAAAACTGACAACAAAAATCAATCAAAATGCAACAATAATAATAGTGAAGAAGAACTAGTTTTAGATGACAATAAAATGGTTCGCACTTGTTCAATGGCTTCAGATAGTTCATCACTACCTTCAAATTGGAGTATTGATTGGTCTCAGTCAAATAGAACTTTATCATTTAAAGAGGACTATGTTTCCTTTCCGAGTCTAGAACCTGTAACTGCTGCAACAAACAATCAAGTTTCATGTTCAAATTAACTCTATTACAACCATTTTTATGATACCTTTAATATGTAAATATATACCTTCTCATACAAACAAACCAATCGCATCACTTTATATGAACATTTTTACTCTTTTGTATATTATAATATTATGACTACTTAATAAAAACATTTTATTTGTAATGCACTTTTATATATATATATTGATTGACAACATCATTTAGATTCATCTTGCTATCAATCATAGTCAAAAAGGAATAAAACAATTTTTCGGCTGGTTAATACTAATACCCATTGCTTCAATTCATTGAAAAAAAAAAATATGGATGCGGTGTTTCAAGCCATCTTTGGCTGATGATGATTTGGTACTGCTGCTTTGGGTCAAAAGCAGAAAATTTTTTTAAGCTTTTTTTTTTTTTTTGACAATTTATAAAAATGGCATTTGGAAGAAAGAGACGTGGAAACAAAGGTCAGAACAAGGTAAAAAGTCTCTAATCTAATCTAAATTAGCTTATTAAAACAACATGATAGACCGAAGACAAAAGCACTGAAGTCAAGAAGCAACAATACTTTGATGAACGGAAACCTTATGCTCAGATCGACAGAGATAATGAAGACTTCAAGAAGTATTATCAAGTAAAATTCAAGATCACAACTAGATTATATTTGTCGATCTAACTTTTTGATTCAAATGACTAGGCACAACAAATCTTACCTGCTGAAGAATTTGAACAGTTTTACAACTTTATTAAGACTATTCTACCCAGTACTTTCCGTATCACTGGCAGCAGAACGTAAACTCAATTATCCTTTTTTTTTTTTTTTTTTTAAAACGTTTATGTCTAGGGCTGCTATGGAAATATTGAATGTTGTTCAAAATACCTATGTTCCAAATATGCAAAATGTTGTTATTGATGGTGTTAAAATTGAACCTCCTAAGCCTTTGCCTTGGTATCCTGATAATCTCGGCTGGCAAGTCAATGCACCTAGACTTGTTATCAAGAAATCGCCCGAATTCCAAAAGTTTCACAAGTTTATGGTAACAGAAACTGAAGCTGTAAGTATAGTCTATCTAATCAAGTGGAAAGAAGCTAAATGGATGTTATAGGGTAACATCAGTAGACAAGAAGCTGTTAGTATGGTACCTCCTCTTTTGATGGACATTAAGCCCCATCAATGGGTTCTTGATATGTGTGCCGCACCTGGCTCCAAGACAGCTCAAATTATTGAAGCTGTTCATTCCAATGATAAATTGAACGAAATGCCTTCTGGTCTCGTCGTAGCTAATGATGCTGATTATAAGCGTAGTCATATGTTGGTTCACCAATCTAAGCGTTTACAATCACCTTGTTTTATGGCTACTAACCACGATGGTGCTCATTTCCCCAATATCCATATCCCTGAAGAAAATGATACTAGTATCCCTTGGCAATTCGACCGTGTCCTTTGTGATGTACCTTGCAGTGGTGATGGTACTATTCGTAAGAATGAAAAGATTTGGAACGAGTGGTCTCCTGCTTCTGGCCTTCAACTTCACTCTACTCAAGTTCAAATTTTCGCAAGAGGTTGTCAACTCGTTAAAGTGGGTGGCCGTATTGTTTACTCTACTTGTTCTTTCAACCCTATCGAAAACGAAGCCGTCGTTGCTGAAGTTCTCCGTCAAACCAAGGGTTCCATTCGTCTTGTTGATGTCTCTGACTCTTTACCCGAGTTAAAGCGTAACCCAGGTCTGTACACATGGAAGGTCACTACCAAAGATGGTACCTTCATCAATTCAGTTGAGGATATTCCTGACGAAAGACAGCGTAGAAAGTTCCCTGCTACTTGTTTCCCTCCTACATTTGAAGAAGCCAAGGCTTTGCAGTTGGAAAGATGTCTTCGTATTTATCCTCACCAACAAGACACAGGTGGTTTCTTTGTCGCTGTTTTTGAAAAGGTAGAGCCATTGACTGCAGCTGATCGTCTTTTTGTTGCTAAACAAAAGGGTCAGCAAGTCACTAAAGCAGATGTTGAACAAGCTGATAAGGAGATGGACACCATTGCAGAGGAGGATGCTCTTCCTATTAAGCGTCCCCATGAAGAAGAAGAAAACAGTGCAAAGAAATTAAAGACGGATGAAGATGAAGCTAAACCTTATGAGGGCAAACCCAAACGAGATGTTCCTGGAATCAAAGAAGCACCTTATGAGATGATGTCTCCAGACTCACCTGATCTCACGGAAATCACAGAGTTTTACGGTCTGGATCCCACATTCCCTCGTGACCAATTCTTATTGCGTTCCGATGGCAACGCAAAAGGTCGTAGTCTTTACTTTGTTTCATCTAGTATCAAGCGAGTTCTCGAATCCAAGAATTTCAGCCGACTTCAGACGGTGAATACAGGTGTCCGTTTGTTTGTCCGTCAATCTTCTCCTGTTGAAAATGGCAGTCCTTTCCGTTTAACTTCTGAAGGTTTACCCATCTTAGATAGTGTATTAAGTGATAAGCGTCGCATCACCATCAACATGAAGACCCTTCGTGTCTTATTGGGTGAAGCATTCCCTACCTTGGATCAGTTCCCTGAAGCTGTTGCTGAAAAGGTGAATCAAATGGAAAATGGATGTTGTATTGTACACGTCGAGAACGATCAAGATGACTTTAAATTCACTGTGCCTCTTATTTTACCTGTTTGGAAGGGTAAGAATTCACTCAATGTTTTGTTAAACAAGAACGATAAGAGAGCTTTGTGTCAACGTATCTTTGACATCATACCCGGGTCAACACCTGATCATCTTTTGCAAAGATCTACTGAGAATCAAGCTCTTAAAAACCAAGAATTAGCTGCTGCTGCTGCTGCTGCTGCTGCAAAAGAAGAAGGAAATTAGTTTTTCTCCCGTACATAATAGATTTTAGAATTCACTGTTGTAGTATTAAGTTATAGTTTATTTCTAAACATTAAAAAAAAAAAAAAAAGCACACACACGCACAAAAAGAAAAAGATGTTGTTTCTTTCTGTAAGGGAAATGCATATGTATATATTTTTGTCTTTACATATTATGTGTCTAATAGTGTTGTGTTTCCTCTATTAAATTGTTTTCCATGATAACATCTGCTTCAAATTGTCGAGGTGGGGAGCCGACTATTGTTGTAGATAATCTTCCATCTGATGATGCTATTTGTCGTAAAAATGAAGTAGGTCTTCTCCTTATATCATTCACTATGGGAGTCTAATAGCGTCTTATGTTTAACATCAAGTCATCTATTAGATATATCTATACTACTTACCTCTTCTGTCTGAGTATCCTCTTCTGAAACTGTGTTTTCGCGTTTATGAGTGCTTAAAGACAAAGGGTCATTGTCATTCAAGCCCAACATCTCCCTCACTTCGTTTTCTTCTATGGCTACACTTGCATCTAAATTAAAATATTCTCTACATAACGGACAACAAAATCCAGGGTGGTTCTGTATCAATAGTGGCCTTAAGCATTTATAATGGAATGTATGAAGGCATGGGGTAATAAAGAGCGCTTGAAAGGGTGCAATACAATACAAACAAATACAACATTCTTCAATCTCACTTGGTTTTGAGTTTTTCATCTTGTCCTTGATGGATTGAAATGCGGCAAGGCTATAGGTATTTGAAGTGGCCTCTTCCCGTTCTCGGCGGTCAACTTCCAAACGTATCTTAACCGCTCTATACATGGGTTCTTCGCCTCCTCTATAATCTACACCCAGCTGAATAAAATCACCGTCTACGAGCTCCCGACCTGTCACACTTTCTGTATTGGCGGGTGACAACCTAGTGTTATTGACAAAGGTACCACTAGAAGAGCCCGTATCTTTAATATAAATCTAAAAGAAAATACAGCTTTTTAATAGCGCTTTTTCTTTTTTTTTTTTTTTTTTGAAATGATAAGAGTGATGTAGTATACCTTTCCGTCTTGTTCAGATAACCATATTTCTGCATGATATCTACTTACAACTTTACTCTTAAATGACAGTCGGTCGGAAACTACCGTTCGGTCTGAGTAACGGCCCAATTTGAGAGCAGGCCCTCCACGTAAAAGTTCACGGTCAATTACATCAAATACAAAACACCTGTTTGTCATGGCCAAGTTAGGCACTAGTTTAATGTGGGCTGTTTTACGTTGAGAATGATGATTTGTTTCTGCAGGAACGGAAGGTAATACAGATAGATCAGTAGGCTGGTTATTGGCTGGTCGTCTTAAACTATTAAATCTTCTACCGACACTGGAGGAGTTAATGGCAGTGGAAGGCAAATGTAAACTTCTCAAGCGTCTTGTTGTTGTTGTTGTTGTTGTATGATTAGACGATTCAGTAGTATGGCTTTCCATTTTAAGAATGTCATAAAATATACTGAAAAGAAAAAAAAAAAAAAGAGAGAGAGGGAAAGAAAGGAAACGTTGTAAACCTGTTAGCTTGTTTTTAATTAATGTTAGTATTCCCCCAACATCATACCCCCTCCTTCTTTTTTTTACTCCTTATCCATTTTAATAGATACTGCAAGACCTTTTTTTTTTTTTATGTAAGTTTACATATAGTCTAAAACACAATAAATAATAATGAACAACAGTTTGGTAGTGGATGGGCCTATATAAAAGGTATACATTGCACATATATTACTTTGAGAATACAGCTCTTATATTGGTGAAATAATACATAACTCCTACATCCTTGGAGTGCTCCTATATAAACATAGACGATCCTGCTTAATCAGTCTTTTATTATATATAGATATATAAACAGGCATACAATAGAGATATATTATTCACAGAAAAAATCATACTTTGTCTTTTTACTATCGTGGACAACGCATTTATCATATAACGGTCAAGTCTCATCACGATAAAATTCATGACGAAAAGACTTTTATACAAGCTGAAACAATTTAAACTTTTTTGCTTCAAAATAAAACACACGCTTCAGCATAATTGTTTGTATATATACGGGTCACGCTATATACCTTAAATTCGGTCGTGATCTCTCTCTCTCTTTTTTTTTTTTTTTTTTTTTTTTTAAGCAACTGATGTTGTTACCATAGCAATTGTTGTCTTAACAATGGTCCGTGTAACCATAGCAGCCTTTGATGCATTGACAGAAATTCTTGTGATTCAAGTGATATCCTTGCTGTCAAATGAGAACATATAGTTACCTAGAGTGTGCCTTTTTTTTTTAGATTTATTATTGACAAACTGGTTTTTAGTTGAATTACATGTCAAGCCAAGCGGTAGAAGAAATGTACATCTATATTAGCTAATTAAAACCTGCATATGTAGTGCTGATTTGAGATAAACGCTTGGCCAGGTTTCAAAGCTGTAGTACTCTATAGCTGTACAATAATACAGATGACACGTTGTTGTGATATAACATATTATTTATCAATGCTCTTTCGAATATCATTAATAACTTCTAATAATAGATTTAATAATGAGGAACACGTTCGTTTTTTTTTTTTTTTTTTTTTTTTTTTTTTTTTTTTCATTCTAAAATGTTCTACATATTTTATTGTGCGCCTTCCATTCACAGGCACCTATAATGAATATAAGACTGTTTATAGGTTTATTTTATATTGCACCTACGTCGTGTCCTCACGAGTACAATATATATATATATATATATATATCTACTCGCCTTTTATGTGTTACTTCTGATCGTGAAATTGAGCATTAAATCTCGATAGCAAATGTTCTATATTTAACTAAACCGTATATTATACTCTCGCATTGTACGAAAAAAAAGATGAATAAAGAGCTTTTTATTTGAGAATAAATGGTATACATAAAAGCATGAGTGATTGGAGTGCATATATATAAGAAAAAAAAAAAAGAAAAAGAATATCTAAATGCAAAAAGAAAGAAGGAAAGGGACGTTCATTTGGTATATATATATATATATATATATATATATAACTCTAATTGTTAATATGTGCTACTGGAGTCATGGCTGCTTTTCTACCATTTCCTTTTTGTGTTTGAAGATCATTAAGCCAAGATAAGACAGTACTTAAACGTTCCTCAAGTGATTCAATATGAAGGAGTTGCATTCTTTCAATATTACTAACAGGGAGGACAATGGCGGACCACCAACATAGAGCTACAGGATGTTCAGCCATGGGTAAAGGACCATGCAAGTTTTGAACGGATTGAAGCCATACAGGACCCAAGAGGCCTTCTACAGTACTGCAGAAATTAAACGATGTTGTGCTGTGGGCTAAATCATGAATAAAATTATGGATTTGTTTTGCTATTTTGATCGTTGAACGGTCATCGGCAAAGAATTCTGCAGGTGGCGATGAAGGGGGGATGGAAGTTGGTGTCATCATGATACCGCTCATACTGCTTGATGAAGGTGAAGGTGGTAAAGAAGATACGATCTGCTGTATATCGTTAGCGGCATCCACCCAATGCACTGACTTGTTGTTGTTGTTGTTAATGTCTTGTTGGTTTTCAAACTTCATGTCAATGTTAGCTACAATAAAATCGTCCGTGCCTTGATGAATGTTGGTGACTTGGAACCGATCAAGACCGACTATATCCACAATGATGTCGGTTGCTCTTTGTTCGACATTGCTGATTTTCACCATGGTACCAATAAGAGTGCCATTGTTATGATAGCCAGCAGGGTTTCTCTTAAGTACAGCCAAACATAATGTTTGATATTCTTTGCAAGGAATGAGAGCTTGAAAGAAAGAGGAGATACGTTCTGGTTGTTGTTGCAAATAAAAAGGAAAGCGGAGCTTCTGTGAAGGAAGTACAGGAAAGTCAGTCAAGTAAATGGGTATATTTTCATATTGAGTGTTTTTGAAATCAGAGAAGGACATGCTGACTTTTGTAGTAGGATTGGCAAGTTGATACTCTTGCTGCTTGGGCAATTGATAATAAGCAGGAAGGATGATGGACAAAAGGATGTTAATAGGGTGTTTTTGAGTAAATGCATAGCCTGGTAAACGCTTATGACACACTGTACAAGAATCATGCGTCATTCTATGTTGCAATAGACAGAGCTTACAGAATGTATGTCCACAGTGGGTTGTGATGGGGTGTTGAAGAGGATGATCTCCAAGAGGGCATTGTAGTAAAGTGGACACTGTGTCATAGTTTTCCTTGAAAAACATGAGATCAGTGTACAAGTAGTTGTGTTCTATAAATTTCTCGAGGACCTGATCAGTGGATAATGTGGGACCAAATAAATGCTTTCCTTGGTTGCATCGTTTGACTGGACAGATAAATGTTGACATTTGTTGATGAGGGAAGCAAGTCGAGCAAATTGTGTATCCACAAGATAAAGTGATTGGATTGGTGAGTTGGGATCGGCAGACAGCACAATTAAGCAAATTCATTGTAGTATTTTCGAGAGAGTTAGACATATAATAGAGAAAAGGGAATTGTAGATCTGAGGCTTTATATAGTAGACATTTCAGAAAAAAAAAAAAGGAAAACTGAGTTTTATTTTTGATTTGTTTGCCATGATCACTATCTCAAGTTGATTTTTCGATTTGCAAGCATTCTTTTCCTTCATTATGTGTGACTAGTATGTAGTAATAAAACTATACTGATCGCTTCTCCGAGACATTTTTATGATTGAATGCTATGTGCAACTAAACCGTTTTTTTGTTTTTTTTTTGTTTTTTGGGGTGGCGGTAATAAACATTCCTCTTTGAAGTCGTCTCGTTTGTTACCATTTGCATAAAAGAATTGATGGGCTTCAGTGATACACTATGTATTAATAATTTAAGATACGCCCAGAAGTATTCATTTTATTTATGTAAAGCTCCCTTTTCTTTTTTTTAAAAGTTTCTATATGTCAAGTTCCTCGCTATCGGGCTTTTTAGTTGGCTAGCATTGATACAGAACTTTTTAGTTGCTATTTCAATTAATAAACTCGTATTTTGGCGGCTAATCCATTTTGTGAGTAAATGTCAGTACAGAATGTTGCACAAACTGCAAACTGTGTCTTTACATCCCGTTTCTCTAACCACGGCAATAATATCGTTCCTTGATGACACCACATACATTAATCTATCGTACTAAAGATAGTTTAATTCAATTCCCGTTTTCATATCGAATATATAGCTTAGATTTAATGATTTAAGCAGTAATAGTGGGGGGGGGAAGAAAGTGGGGGGAGACGACGTTATAAGGAGGCAAATATAGATCTCGCATTATCGTAATAAAATAAGATTACGAACTTATAAACCAGCAGCGTAGTCCATGGATAATGGTGGGGCACCTTTTTGCGCATATAGTCTACACATCAAACTTCAACCAGTGAATTTATTGCATCATAAATTTCCATTTTTGGTAGGCTTATTGGTAACTCTACTCTTTTTTGTATAGTAGAGCCAAGCAAAACCCCGAGATTTTTATATACATTTTTTTCTTTGTCTTAACTTTTATATAATGGGTGCAGCTCTTAGTTGTGTCGCTCTGCCAGCATTATCAACACTTGGTACTTGGGTAACAGGTTGTTTTTCGGCAGCAGCTTGTTCTTTAGCTTTCAAAAGGTAAAAAGCGATAATTTCCCTTGTTTTCTTCATTATTAAAACTAATAAAATGTAGTTGTAACTGCAACAATTCAATAGCAACAAGAATCGGTTATGCTGTAAATAATTGCATCACACTATTATGAATTAAATATACTAATTCTTTTGATCCATAGATTATCTTTTTATTCAATTCAATTGTAAGAAGAAACATGAAACAAACTCATGTGATTATACTTATATAGTTTGATTTTAGCTTGCTTGGCTCATGCTTTCAAATTGGGCTATTAAAAAACTGGAACATTTAACCTTGGATTATATGAAATTTGATTGCGCAGAAGGAAGTTGTTATGGTGTTCTTGGTGTATGTATCTTATTAACAGATTTAAAAGAAGATACTTACCTACAATAAATCGAATAGGTGCATCGAGTTTCTTTTGCTCTTATACTTTTCCATGCGATATTAGGTTGTTTATTGATTGGCGTTCATGATAGTCGACAGAAGCGAGCTGCTATACAAAATGGCTGGTGGGGACCCAAAATTCTTGCTTGGATTCTACTTGTTGTCCTTTCCTTCTTTATTCCTAGTGGATTTTTCATGGTTTGGGGAAACTATTTTGCCTTGTTTGGTGCAGCTATTTTCATTCTCTTTGGTCTTGTTTTATTGGTCGACTTTGCTCATAGTTGGACAGAGCGCTGTATGGAAAATTACGAAATGCATGAATCTAACTTGTGGAAGAATATATTGATTACTGGTACTCTGCTTATGTTTGCCGGTGCTATTACATTAACGGGTATTATGTATGGATTCTTTGCTACAAATGGATGTTCTTTGAATCAGTTCTTTGTTACTTTCAATTTGATTCTCTGTGTTTTTGTAACTATTCTATGTGTCTCTCCTAGAGTACAAGAGGGTAATTCGAGATCAGGTCTCTCTCAAGCTTCTATTGTTGTGATTTACTGTACCTACCTTGTTCTTTCTGCTGTTGCTAATGAACCTAATGATAAAGAGTGTAATCCATTGCGTCGATCGATTGGCCCACAAACGACCTCTGTTGTTCTTGGTGCAATCTTTACCTTTTTAGCAGTTGCTTACTCAACAAGCCGTGCTGCTACTCAAGACGGTGCTTTCATTAGTAAATCAAATGGTAAGCCAAGACTAAACGATTTCGATCGTTTAGATACATCGAGTGCTGTGCCTTTGATGCCTAACCAAGTTGAAGCAGGTGCTCAACGTATGAGTACACAAAATGCTCGTGAACATTTGATTGCTGCTGTTGAAGCTGGGTAAATAGTATTATAAAGTGTGAGGAGGGGGAGGAAAGACTCATTGGTATATATATAGTGCATTACCTCGTTCAGTTTTATATGAGGATGATGATGACGATGAAATGGAAGCAGTTGATGATAAAGATGATGAAAGATTTGGATCACTTTATAGTTATTCTTTCTTTCATTTTGTATTTGCTATTGCTGCTATGTATGTGTCTATGGTGTTGACTAATTGGTAAAACATCAAGAGAGTACAAAGACGATGATGATACTCATATGATAATCATAGGAATACTATTCAATTCACTGATGGTCACGATGGAGGTGATCTTGTTAGAATCGGACAAAGTTATACTGCTGTTTGGGTTAAAATTGTTTCAGGTTGGATCTGTATCATGATCTATACTTGGTCTTTAGTTGCTCCAGTTTTAATGCCTGACAGATTTGATAGCGTAAGTTTTATATTTTAACTTGTTTTATAGACTAAAATTAATGTTATTATTCATTTATAGGATTACTATTAACCTTTGTATTATTCAATCTTTGTAAATAAACAAAAAAAAAAAAAAAAAAACAAATTTTATTTGATGACAGATAATTTATAATCCAAGTGCATGGGCGAGTAAAAAGTAAACATGCATAGTGGCATTGTAATTTGATTGTTTTTCTTCTGTGGTTCCTTATTTCTTCTTGCTATAACAATGTCATGCTTGTTGCTCGTGATTGAATAGTCAGATAAATGAATTTCCTCTCTCTGTTGTGCCATAGAAAAATACCATTTTACTGTATTGAATATATCCATTATCATAAGAAAAAAAAAAAAAAAAAGCTATAATAATTTGTTTTTTTTAGGAGAAGGCCAATTAAACCGGTATTGTAATTTATTAAAGGAGAAAGGCAGTAGTATATAGTAATCAAACCTGTGTTTTACAATTCTCCTTGAAGGCTTTATTTATACAAGTAAATGACGCGAATACAAAGAGTTTTGTATTGTGTGCCTCAAAAAATATGGGCGAAGAACATCATACTTTTACTTGTCATTCTCTGGTAGGAAATCTTTTACATACTTTCATTGCTCTTTTTACTAAATTCGCTCTTATCGAGAGGGCTACATATACAATTTCAATCATAATGTGTGTCCAGATATTAATCACGTACAACATATAAGAGTATAATATACGATACTTGTACAATAGTTTAAAAGTATAAAACTCTACTCGGTAGATTGTTCGGATTCACTGAATTACATACGAAACTGCGATTCCAAATATACCTTTATAAGCGGGAAATCTTTCATAGAACTACTACTACTACTACTACTACTGGGCCCTAATCCCCCCCCCCCCCCCCCCCCTCCTTTTTTTTTTTTTCTGCTGTTCTTTGCTTCTCCTTATTTTTATTAAAAATGAATGCTCTGTGTCTCTTTTTCTCTTTTACCTTTTTTTTTCGTTATTGATATGCCAAAACAAGCGATTGCAGAAGCCAAACTTCGAAAATTACTTGAATTAAATGACAAGTTAAAAGAACAATTAGAAATATCCCGTATTCCTATATCAGAAGCAAGTAGATCGTAAGTATATATTATTATACACACATAGAAGCAGTATGACTAATACTAGAATTGAAAGGATTATAGAATATTGCCAAACAAATCAAGATATGATGATTCCTTCTGTTTGGGGAAATAGAAATCCTGATCCATTTGCAGAACCAACTGCTGGGTGTGGTTGTATTCTCATGTAATCTACTAATATCATTTAACTATTTTATTTAATATAAACAACATAACATGATTATTGTCACACTGCTGGTCTACTACTACTACTACTAGCATTATTGTTAGGAGAAGGCGTACTTAACATAATTTCAACTGCCCTATTTAAATTATTATGCGCTGATGATAAAGCTCTAGTGATTGTCTCTCTTGGATGATCAGGAAACATAGTCATTAATACTCTTGTATATTCAGGCGATGGAGGTTCAAGTTCTGAGCCAGCAACATCTCTACCAGTAATTGTATCAAAGTATTCCTATCGAAAAAAAAAAAAAAAAAAAGCCAATTTCAGTTAAAACACATAGTATCTCTCTTTCTTTCTACGTTACCCTTACAGAGGGTGCTGCGCCCTCAGTAGTATTTACACTCGGTGTTCCTGGTGTTGATGTATTATTGGTTGTTTGTCTATTCCTTAGTCCATTCGACATGAGATTCTCTACAGTAGGTATACTCGCCAAAATAGGAAGTTGAGTAGGAGTCGCCGAGGATGATCTTGCAATAGGTGGGGATAGTAAAAAAGGTTTTATAAATCGATCTGTAAGTTTTTGAAACAATCGAGGAAATCGCCACTGTTTGATATTTCCAATATCTGTTCTATACAATGCACCAGTGAGTATACCGCACAGAGCAGGTGTCAATGTTTGGAAAGATTGTGAAAAAGCCAATTGAATAGCTAGTATATATAAGAATAGTTTGTCATTCATCACAACTCCAAATACTCGAAATCGATAAGTCACTGGAATAATTCTATGATATTGATAAAGAGCTGAAAAGATGAATGCATATCTATTTTATCCCTTTATTTTTTTAATCGTCCCAATAAGTAAAAGGCATAGGTTTACTTACGGTCCTCCTGGTATTCTTTCTAATCCAAATTGAGCGCAGGCAATCAAAGCACCTACTTCTAATAGTGTTGATATTAATATCGATATAAACAGAAAGGCCTTTTGATAAAGTTAGAATATAATACACAAAGCCTTTCCTTTCAAATTATTTACTGTATATTTTGCGCTTCCATATTGTCTTTCAATAACCCGTAGTGTATAAAGTAAAAGTGATCCAAGAAACACATCTCCAGAATTGCCAAATGCTAAATGTGATGTAAGCAGTCTCCAAAACTACATTGATATAATTAATAACAAACACATGCAGAAATGGAAATGCTGTTTACTTGATGGTGAATAGTGATATGAGGTACAAGTTGTAAATGAAAATAAGGCTTCATGTTTAAAATGGCAGATACAATAGAACAACCACCAATAAACAGTACCAAGAACTTGGTTGTAGGTACATTATAAAAACCTATATAAATAAGGAATAAGAGCTGAATCATGGCAATCATGCTAGGCATTAGAGCCTACCTTCTGTTCCTATTGACTGCATTTGTGTATAAGTGTGTTCCTGCTGCTCCTACTGCTAAAGAAGAAATTCTGCTCAAGCAGCAACCTCTCTTTGTTTTTGCATACCCGCTCAGAATATGTCTAAATTCACCAGAAATTTTGGCGGTCACGACTTAGTTATGTAAACCATTTATATATTATAAGCTTCTAATAACTTTGGTCGAGTACTCACTATACTCCATAAAAAGCGATTTAACTGTTATATTACAATACTGTCAAAACGTACATAGAGCCCATGGTCGTAACTGGGTTTACACTTAATTGTGTGTTTCTTTTTGGTTTACAGAATTTACATCTTCACGCTCACTGCTCTGAATTTTAAAATTAAAAGGGAGAAGATGTCACACACACACACACACTCACACACACACTATTTCATAATTTGCCTTCTTGTCTACCTTGTGAATGGATGGTATTACAGGAGTAACAGTCCTTCGTAAATAAAGAAGCCCAAGTATATACTAAAATAGCTCGATGCAGTCATCAACTGTAATTATAATTATGTATACGCTGAGATGCTTCTGTGCTGGTGTCGTCGATATATACGATATATCAGCTGATATGAATTGTAATTATAAACCACGGTCATGCAAGTAAAAAGACAAAGAACGATCGTATTATGGTTTATCATGTTTTTGTGATATAAATAAGCCCATGAGATGCAATATGTCAATCACCGTTAAATATCTAATATTTCTATTAGGAAGCACCCCGTGGTTGCGGGTGCTTTTATAAAGTTCTGCTTTTGCCTCTTTTAGGTAAAATTCACTTGACTTTTTGAAATTTTTTTCTTTTTTAAATAATTTTTTCCCTCTTCTTCTTTCTAACACCCAACATGCTAATATCAGATCTAACATTTACAAAAGCATATCCTTTATGTCTTCTTGTATCATTCATTGTATTGATCAATTTGGTCATGCTGTATCATTACATACCATTAGATAGAAATCCAGTTCCTCCCAATCAAAATAATACAACAACAGCACCTTATAATCCACCACAGTACGGTTTAAAATTGATTAGGCCCAAAGACAAAAAGTATGTCAGTGAATCAATTGAAAAATACTTGGCCTCTTTGGTGACTCGTATGAAGGACAAAGATTTATACACTTTATTACAAAATTGTCTACCCAATACACTAGACACTACAGTTGAATGGTTTAATGCAGATCATAAAGACCCTAGAACATTTTTAATTACAGGAGATAGTAAGCAAATGTAAAACTCGACGAAACATACTATACTCTATTGATCACTGTATATGTAATCTATAGTTCCTGCTATGTGGATTAGAGACTCCACGAATCAAATTACACCTTATTTAAGGTTTATTAAAGAAGATAAAGAACTAAGGGACTTGGTATTTGGTGTTCTTCAAGTGCAAGCAAGTTATTTGAACTATGATCCTTATGCAAATGCTTTTTTGAGACCGTGGTATGCTCCCAAAGACGAAAACCAAAAGAAAGGCTCTACCAGTGACCGTGTTGTGCCTCCTTATGATCCAGACATTGTTTGGGAATCCAAGGTAATACTATACGTATTGATGCTAGGTTACATACATTGACACTCATTCTATTAAAGTACGAGCTAGATTCACTTGGACACTTTTTCCAATTAACCAACGACTATATAGAAGCCACAGGTGATATCGAGCGTGTCATTACATCCAAAGATTGGCTCAATGCGGTTGCTCGCATATTTCAAGTATTAAAAGATCAAATGCAAGACACTTGGCCAGCATCTCAAATCAATTTCGCTCCTCTTCATTCTTCCACAATGACAAGAAAAGACCCAGAACCTGTCTCTCTCAAAGACGGCTATAGATTTAGGAGATACACTGATAGACCAACAGAAACTTTAGGTGAATATGGCATTGGTGGCATTACGAAAAAGTGTGGGCTGATCAGGAGTGCTTTTAGACCTAGTGATGATGCTACTACTTTCCCATATTTGGTATGTGCAAAGAGAATCGATTGAATGAACTATCTCTTATATTTATATTAGATTCCTGCAAACGCACAGCTTTCAACACAACTCATTAAATTAGGCGAGCGTATTGAACTACATTTACTCCAAAACCGTTTTACAGAAGAATTGACAGTTCAGCAGCAACGTATGATAGGTATAGACGCAAAGACGCTAGGGGAAATAGTGCGTAAGGCCATTTATGAATATGCTGTTGTAACACATCCCGTATATGGCCAAGTGTTTGCCTACGAAGTAGACTGCTATGGCTCACAACTATTAATGGACGACGCTAACACACCTTCCCTTTTAAGCTTACCGGTTCTCGGCTTTATTGATGTGAACGATACAATCTATCAAAATACAAGAAATTTTGTTTTGTCCACATGGAATCCTTGGTATTTTGAAGGCCCCTACGGAAAAGGTATTGGTGGTCCACACACTGGGCAGAACATGGTATGGCCCATGAGTGTATTAATGCAAATTCAAACTTCTATGTCTGAAACTGAAGTCATTGAACTCGTGGATATGCTTAAGCGTATGGCAAACACAACAGGGAGTCTCATGTGTGAGTCGTTTAATGTGCATAAACCCAATACATTTACAAGACCGTGGTTTAGCTGGGCTAATGGGTTAGCTGGAAGTACTATTTTGAAGATCATTCATGACTATCCTCATCTAGCATAATGTATCTTTTTTTTATATGTATTTTTTTCAATGTCATTTTTTTTTTTTTATACAGTACTTAGAATTGTAAAATTATATATATATAATATGTGTAGATAACCACAATGGATTTTATAGGTAGAGGTTACAGAGACCTTAACCTTGGAACTTCTTGATGGTCAACATTTGACTCAACATTTCTTGAAGATGTGGAGTCTCTAGTTTACCTTCCAAACTATATCGTCACATTAAAATATCTCTTCAACCATTTTAAATAATGAGTGAGCTCTTTTTTTTTTTTACCTAGGAATGAGTGCTTTGGCTTCTTCAGCATCTTCACAACATAAATTGGCAAGTTGTGCTACTTCAAATTGAGCCAAGTTGTCTTTTATAAGAACTCTATTTTCACAAAATATGAGTGACATTGCAACCCTGATGCACGTACAAAACTTACTGTCTAACTTCACGAGCAGATTCAATGTTAGTGAATCTGCTGAATGCTCGTACATAATCTAAAGTCTTTGATAAAACACTTGATTGAATAACAATTAACACACGTTTGATCTATATTATCGCAAATTCATTGTAATTTACTTTGTTCTTGGTCTGGTATCTGTTCCATTTTCTTTTGAATCCTCTTGAGCATCTAAAATAATTCTTACTTCAGAAATATATAAACATTCAGCACCGTCAAATTCTAAAAAAAAAAAGTTGAATGTGTTATACACGATTCTCATCGAAAATCAAGTTGATCATAGATTGTACCTTCTCCTAATTGTAAGGTAGAAGCGTCTTCTTGTTCAGGCCCTCCACGAATAAGATGTCTTCTTTTGTTGCCAGCCATTATGTGTCGAACAAAAAGAAAAAAAAAAAATAAAGCCAAAAAATTTTACAGCAGCGATATACATAATAGAAAACAGCAATATAATTGGCTAGTTCAAAACAAATGTATCTATTATATCAGCAGCACTACTACCCTTTCGAACATCATTATTTCTTACCAATGGTATGTGATGTAAAAGACTGAACTCACTCGATGCATTGTGACAAGTCTTCATCATACATATTGCATTAGTATAGTACTACATCTGCCCATATAGAACATTGCAGCCTAGTTTATATCATTATTTGCAGGTCAGCTTTGCTTTGCCCCCCCCCTGATAATCACGGTTGATGGGCAAGTAGTCAATCGACCGCTTTTTATTGGTGTGTATTCCTCCTCGTTGCTTGTATAAATTTACTCCTTTTTTCAAAATAAACAGATTTTCTTTCTTTCTTTTTTTTTTTCTCTCTTCGTCTGTGGTTAACATATTATTTGTATTTGTTTTGAAAGGAGCCTTTTTGCTGTATTTAGACGTTTCCTTTTTCTTTGTTACTCGATCACCATTTCTTGGGAAAAAGAATTTCGCTTTCTGTTGTAATTTTAGAAATGAGAAATGCAGTCAATAATAGACTTTCAGATTCACAATTTAGTTCCCCTCTACCTTCACCCAGCAGACATTCTATGAACAGAAATAGTGACAACTTATTAGATACTCAACATGGCACTACTTCATTACTGCCTTTAGACGAAACGGACGACTTTATAAAACTTCCGCCTATTGTGTTCACTCAACCAAACGATTTGAATTCTGATACATATCCGCTTTCTAATTTAGAAACGCCACAATCATTAAGAAAGTTTGCCTTCAAGATGAACGGCAAACTTGCTTTATTTGAGGAATTACAAGTGAGTTGCTTGTTTTTTATATGAATAATTATTAAAACAATTCTAGGATATTCCTATTCGAAAAAGGTCTGCTTCTTGGGAAGATGAACGAAGTCACAAAAGAAAAGAGCGAAACAACAATGAATTGGGAGATACACCTACATATTCCTCGGCAACAACAGACGCACCACATCATTCTACTGTAAATACATATTCATCCCTAGGAGTAGCTTTCCCCACATCAGAACCGACTCTTGATATTATACCTGATAGTCCAAATTCCGCTCTTCCGTCACCTGTTTCTGATCTCGATCCTGAGGACGCTTGGCCAATACCCAACGAAGATGAACCCGAGGATACAAAAGATGAAGACAGCAATGCCATAACAAAATTACATAATACCACTACACCATCGCAACCAATGCATCACCATAACAACCCTTCTCATATCATTAGCAAATTCGAGACTTTACCCAACGACATTCAATCCTACTTTTTATTTCAACTTTTGAAACGATCGTCTCGGAGCACACTTCGTATGGCGAGCGATACCATTTTACACTCACTCAAGACAGACATCCTCACACATTTACCCATCCCTCTCACTCACCGCATTTTAAGCTACTTGGATATCCGTTCACTTTGCCGAGCCAGTGCTGTGAATAAAGCATGGAAAGACATCATCGACCATGCTTCTGACGTATGGCAATACAAGATGGTTGAATCCGATTTCGTACCTACACCTTCTGAAAAGCCTGATTCGAAGGACACGGTGCGTCGTCATTTTATCATGCGACGTAATTGGCGCCAAAATCTGCATCATAAAATCCTGCTGGACGGACATGAAGATGATTTAGTGACTTGTTTGCAGTTTGACGACAAGAAAATCATCACTGGCTCGGACGACCACAGCATCCGTGTATACGACATTCATACAGGCAAACTTCAGCGTGTTTTGAACGGCCATGACGGTGGTGTCTGGGCGCTGCAGTATGTTGGCAATACACTTGTCACGGGCTCAATCGATCGTACGGTGCGTGTGTGGAACATTGAAACGGGCAAGTGTCACTTTGTTCTGCGCGGACATACAAGTACAGTGCGTTGTTTGAAGATCATTATGCCTTCAGAAATTATTCAACCCGACGGCTCTGTGTCGATTGAGCCCAGTGAGCCCATCATTGTCAGTGGGTCCAGAGACATGACGATCCGTGTGTGGCGGTTGCCTGATATCACAAAGCCAGCCAAGTCCAGCGATGGTGACATAGTGTCAAAAGAGTACTTGAAGTTTAAGTTGGTGGAGCATGAGCATTCGGTGCGTGATTTAGCGGTCTACGGAAATATCCTGGTAAGCGGTAGTTACGATAATAATGTGGTTGTGTGGGATTTGGAAACGGGTGAAAAGGTGCATCTTCTTCAGGGCCATACGATGAAAGTGTATTGTGTGGCTATTGATCCAAAACGTCGTCATTGTATCAGTGGAAGTTTGGATGCCTCTATTCGAATATGGGGTTTGGATGATGGAGAATGCAAATATGTCTTGCAAGGTATAATCCTACCATGTCATTTCCATGAGGCCGCTGACATTATTTTATTCTACTAGGGCATGCTATCTTGGTTGGTCTGCTAGGTCTGGTAGATGATTGTTTGGTAAGTGCTGCTGCTGATACAACTTTGAGAGTTTGGAATGCTTCCAATGGAGACCGGTTAAGGATCCTTGCAGGACCAGATGGTCATCAGGGTCCTATTACATCGTTTCAACATGACAAGTATAAAATTGTATCTGGCTCAGAAGGTGGAGTCAAAATGTGGGATACAAAAACAGGAAAGTTCATGTACAATTTGATTGAAGATGTTGCTGGTGTATGGCGTGTTTGTTTTGATGAACGACGTTGTATTGCTGCTGTCAAAAAGTAAAAGACACACACACCTTTTCCAGAAAAAGAAAACACTGTTGACCTTGTTTTTTTATTATTTCTATAGTGAGCACAGAACACAATTGATCGTGTTGGACTTTGGAGTGCATGGAATTGAAGATGACAGAAGCTAAAACCCATCTTATCTATACTACTATTTATTTAATTCAATACTTGATAGAGTTTTTTCATAATACACACTTCAGCTTTTTTTTTTTTTTTTACATGATTGATATTATTTATTTATAACTGTATGTTTCTTAAAAATGCTTTCTAAAAAAAGAATGATTATACAAAGGGAGAGGGGGAAAAGGGAAAGGTAAAATGATTATATAAAAAGTGATTTAATCAAAATGACCACGACCAGCCAAGAGATCAATGATTTCTCTGTGTTCAGACCACCAAGCAAGACGAGGCTTACGGTTCTTCATATCAGTGACGGTCATAAGTTTAGAGACGGGTTCAAAGACAACACTGTGACCAGAGATACCAGCAACGGCAACAGATTCCTTAGCAGTGGTGAGTTCAACGGGAACAGGAGAACCGGAATCGTGGGCTTTTCTAAGGGCTTCAGAGGCATGTTCTTCAATGAATTGAATGGAGCGAACGGCAAGACGAGTAGCGCGGATACGATCAAGAGGAGAAGGATACACACCTTGTTGGATGTGACCCAAGACAGCGGTACGAGAATCGAACATGTCGTGACCTTCGTCTTTGAGGATGTTGGAAATGACTTCAGTGCTGTAGGTGTTGGAGACATCTTCGTTACGCAAAATAATTCTACCTTCGCTCTTGTGAGGGGCGTCGTGACTGTACATGTTCTTCAAGTGCTTGACGTCAGATTGGAGACGGGCCAAGTTGATGCCTTCTTCAGGGATATAGACAGTCATAGCACCGACAGCAAGGCCGGCTTCGACGGCCAAGTAACCAGATTGACCACCCATGACTTCAACGACAAAGACACGACGGCGAGAGGATTGTGCAGATTGAACAATGGCATCACAAGAGTTAACGATAGCATTGAGAGCAGTGTCGGAACCGAGAGAATAATCAGTACCGGGGACGTTGTTTGAGATAGTGGCAGGGATTAAAGAGATAGGGATGCGAAGAGAAGGATATTGAGCACGGGCTTGTTCGAGCTTGTTGATAGCAGAGAAGGCTTCGAAACCACCAACAATCATGAGACCTTGGATGTTTTGCTTTTGTAATTGGTAAGCGATCATACCCATATCGACATCTTCACCAGGGACAGCACGGTTAGTACCTAATTCAGAACCACCAAGAGCAGTCCAGCCGTCAACAGACATCCAGGTCATTTCTTGAGTGACACCGCGAGCGAGACCAGCGAAACCGTTGCTGACAGTGATGGGAGTGTGACCACGGTTGAGACAGTAGCGAACAGCAGTACGAGTAGCAGCGTTCATACCACCAGCAGGGGCACCGGTGTGAAGAATGGCAATGCGAAGTTGTTCATGCTTGGAGAGAGAGATGGAGCTGTCATCCAAAATAGTAGTAGCATTGTAAGCAGCCAATTCTTCAACGAATTGAGGGTCACGAAGAGACATGGCACGAGCAAAGTCCTTCTTACCAATAGCATCAGCAACTTCATGAGTGAGCTTGACGGCTTCAAGAAGAGGGTAACGGATCACTCTGTTGTTGGTCATACCGATCATGGGGGAGGGAGTTTCGGGAGTGGATTCAAGAACAGCATTAACAGCTTCAATGGATTGAGTAGTAGCCAAGAGACGATCAAAGAAAGCGGGAGAACCACCACGTTGAGTGTGACCCAAGATAGTGACACGGGTATCGAGACCAAGACGGTTGGTCAAGACATCCTTGAGATGGTCAGCCTTGATGGGGTTCAAGTGTTTATCGATAGCACCTTCAGCGACAATAACAACGGTCTTTCTCTTACCCAGACTACGGTGTCTCTTGATAACAGCACACATTTCAGTTTCCCAGTCGTCGTCCTTGGGAGGTTCTTCGGGAATGAAGACGAAATCAGCACCGGTGGCAATACCTGTTTGAAGAGCTAACCAACCACAATGACGACCCATGACTTCAATAACGAAAGCACGAGAGTGAGATAAAGCAGTGGTGGAGACAGCATCAACAGCTTCACAGATACGGTGAAGAGAAGTGACTGCACCAATAGTGATATCAGTAGAAGACATATCGTTATCAATAGAACCGACGAGACCGACAATGGTCAAAGTTCTATAGGCTTCAGCTTGTTCAGAGGAGATACGGTTGGTGTTTTTAAGTTCGTCGACTAATCCGGGCCAGTCAGCGCGGAAAAGATCAGCACCAGTCAAGGAACCATCACCACCACAGACAATTAAGGCATCAATACCATTTTGAACGAGGTTTTCAGCGGCTTGAAGACGACCTTCACGTGTTTTGAAACCCATACAACGAGCTGTACCAATAGTAGTACCACCCTAAATACAAATGAAATTTAGTTCTATTTCAAGTAGATGAAAGTTTATCAATAATACATACAACAGCTAACCAACCACGGACATCTCTCCATTCCATCTTCTTTAAACGTTCACCACCATCAATAAGACCTAATCATCAGGGAGCAAAAAAAAAAAAAAAAAAAAAAAAAAAAAAACAGTTAAAACCCAGCCAGACATCTTTTTTTTTTGGAATAGATGTTTATGATATGGAAAACCGAAACACCTAACTTACCTTGATAACCTTCATAAACACCAAATACATCACAACCTTTAGCAATACCATAACGAACAACAGCACGAACAACAGCGTTCATACCGGGAGCATCACCACCAGAAGTAAGGACAGCAATCTTTTGACGTTTACCAGTGGAAGTAGCAGCGGCATCTATGGCAGCAGCAGCGGAAGAGGCTCTTTCAGCGACATTTTGGTTAGTGAAAACAATGACGTTGTTAAGAGGGTCCAAGACATAAATTTTGGCGCTGTCACCAGAACTATGATCTTGTACTGCTACACTTAATTCAGATAATTTAGATTGGACGGCCTAAAAAATCATGCTGTCAATAAAAAAAAAAAAATTTTTTTTTTTTTTTTATCGATGAGTACTTACAGCCATATCATTGACAGATAAAGCAAGTGCGTTTTCTTCGAGGGCCCAGTCAGAATCAATAGAGGGCTTGTTTTGAGACAAAGCAGAGGGACTTAAGACAAGTTTAATGTTAGTATTGCCTAATTGTAACCAAGCAGTTCTTTCGGTTTCAGCATTTTCAGCAATAACTTGGAATCCAAATGCTTGATAAAAATCAGATACGCGTTTAAAGTCTTCAGCGGTAGGAGCGTTGAAAATGACGTGAGATAAACCTTGTGAAAGAACCATTTTCTATTATATAATGGTAAGGAAGAAAAAAAGGAAAGAAAAAAAAAAAAAAAAAAAAAAAAAAAAAAGAGTAGAGAAAAAAAGAAGTTAGTGAAATATATAAAATAGGTTTTGATAACTTCTGGAAAAAGATATGAAACCCTCTTTTTTTTTTTTCAGACTCATATAAAAAGTCCACATGGGTTTTTCCACTATATTTTTTTTTTTTTTTTTTTATCAACCATCATCTCTATGGTTACCTATATAAGTGGTGTGACTTTGGTTTTTGATTATTGTAATTATCAAAAAAAGATCAAATCAAACAAACTTATAATACCTTGATCGCATGTTGTTGAGTTGTTTGTAATTGAATGTAGTGTATTTATTTGATTTTATTTTAAAGATTGTTGTTTGCGATTATCATTTACTTGGTCAGATTTATTGATAAACAATAGAAAAAAAAAATATCTTGCAATTTTTTTAGGTCAAAAAAGGTAAATCGTCATATCGATTTTGACTTTTAAAATTTTTCATTTTACTGTAAGCGACGCGTTCCTTTAAAACAATCTTTTTTGTTTTACCCTTTTACTCTGAAACATGTGCCCATTTATAATAATTATAAATATATGTATTATACTTGCTCATAAACTTAAGCACCACCGAGTGCCTAATTCTCCTTTGAATCATAAAACATTTTACAAAAGACTTTGTCTTTAGTATCAAAGAGGCACATACTATCTTTTTTTTTTTTTTTTTTCCCGAAACCTAATTTAGATATATGTATATAGTAGTAGATATAAAAAAAAAGGGCGTCATTTATACCTATTATACAAAATGTGTGCAAATGTATAATATCCCTTGTCAATTGACTCCAACAATATTTGCACTAGGCGTTAAATATAATAATAATAATATTAAGCAGAACTAGATTTTATTATTTACTTGTACAAAAGTTATATAAGATGAGTTTTGTTATCTTCATCATCACTAAGCGCAATAGTCTCTGAATCAGAATCGCCTTCGTGATATAATGAGACTATGAATAGGATAATAAGGAGTTAAGTGAGGAAAAGGGTGACAAATTAATTTACTTGTACCTGAATTAAACTTTGCAAATGGATCTTGCATATTAAGTGAATCGTATTCTGTAAAGATGATCGGCTCATCTGCATCTAAATCCAAACTTTCATTGACTCTATTGGAATAAAAGTGATGATTTGTTACTGTTGTTTGTCCTGTCACACTAGGTACAATGGGCGGAGTCATATGTCGTAAGAGCGCGAAATTGATTGATTTGAAAAAAGGATGTGCTTTTACTTCAGATGCACCTGATTTTGAACCAAGTCGCTTTGTTTCTTGTTTCTCTAATAAACGACGCACAAGTCCTTTGCATTGATTTGAAACCGCCTGCGGTTGTTTTTTTTGTGGTGGTGGAAAACAGATATCCGATTTGATAATATTGGAGAAAGTTTCATTTCGATTTTGCCCTTTAAAAGGGGTAGTACCATACTGTTAAACAAAAAAAAAAAGGAGATCATATTTATATATATATTTCATGTACACTGATAAAAAGGTACTAACTTACAAGCATTTCATAAATTAAAATACCCAAAGTCCACCAATCTACACTACTTGTATGTCCCCAACCACGTATCACTTCTGGAGCAATGTATTCTGATTTACATGTAAGAATATATATGTACATAAATATCTATGACAGAAGAAATGCTATTCAACTACTTACCTTCTGTACCCACAAAACTATTTGTTCTCAACTGAGCAATACAATTCCTTGTATCTATTGAAGGTGGCTATGTAAAATTATGTTAGGTATAATACTACTATACATTAATATGGCTTACTTACAATATGAGGAGAATTGGATTTCACAATGGCAGGTGGCCCAGGTGGAAATGATTGTTTACTTAGGTCAAAATCAGTCAACATTAAATGTCCACTTTGATGCAGTAATATATCTATACATATATACTATGATGAATTGACTCTTTCTTTTTTTTTTTTTTTTTTTTTTTTTTACTCTCAGGTTTTAAATCTCTGTAAATAAAGCCTTGTAAATGAAGATATTCCAATGCGGCAATGACTTCAGCAGCATAAAACCGAGCGCCTTCTTCAGGGAGACACTTTCCTGGACGAGATTGAAGTGCTCTAAAGAATTCACCACCTAAACAATATTCCATGACAAAATAGAGATGATCTTGACTTTGAAAAGAGTGATAGAGTGAGACAATAAAAGGGTGGTTTGCACTTGACAAGATTTCTTGTTCAGCCAAGACTCGTTTTACTTTATTTCTTCGTAGCATTTCTTTTTTAGAGAGCACTTTCATGGCCATTGTTTTGTCTGTTCCCTTTTGCTTTACTAGATAGACTCTTCCTACATCACCTTTTCCCAACATACGAATCTTGGAGAAACTACTAGGACCCACTTGAATTTGTCGTATTTTTACACTATTGGCTGCATAAGATCTGCGATTTAGGTTTTTTGTTGTAGATAATAGCTTTCTATCCAATGTATAGAGTGAAGGTGAAGGCTTCTTAATCATGTCATCTACTATGAGTGGAGGCGGTATTTTGGAATTCTTTGTGCAAGTACCACTATTGATATTACGACTTGATTTAATCGTTGAGGAAAACCAACTGTTGCTTTTTAAATTCTTCTGATGCTGAAGATCACCAAAATCATTGGGTATACTGAAATTAACAACTGTACTTGATAAAGAAGCTGAATAATAGCTCTTTTGATCAAATTGTTGTTGGTTTTTTGAGCTTAGAAAGAAGGATTTTATACGAGAGAAATGAGGTGTTCCATAAGATGAAGGTGACTGAATTGACGTTTCCATTTCTTTTTATGAGGAAAGAAAGAAAGAAAGAACGAATATATAAACAACAACAACAAATAAATACAGAACTCCTATTTCTCATATACGAAAGGGGGAGAAAAAAAAAAAAAAAAAAAAAAAAAAAAAAAACCCCCCAAAAAAAAAAAAAAAAAAAAACCAGCTATAATGAAATGTGTATCATGTAAAACTTATGTAAATGGAGTTTTTCAAAGTACCAATAACTATACTAATT
>JNEK01002909.1:0-41587 GCA_000697295.1 Mucor indicus B7402
CTGCTTGTCGTCCTACACTGGGGGTGGATCCTATCTTCTGGCTACCTATGTCTAATACAGAACGCAGTCGACTAGTCCGATGGCGCTCAGGCTGGTTACCTGGTGGTGCCCCTAAACCGTGCATATACCATCCTCACCTCAGGTTCACAAAAAAGCATGCTATATGGTGTCTTCACATGCACCGACGTCTCCAGATGCCACAAACAGAGTCAGATCCTGTGTCCTTCCTGTTGAACAAACTGCCAAACAAAAGACCAAAGCGCAGACTAACCCTCCCAGATCGTGCACCTCCTACCTTTTCTGCCTGGACAGTTCGATGGCCCACTCTCTGCCTTCTCCTCTTTGAACTCGACTACCTCCATCATGGTAAAATCCCTCCCGAAAATCCCCCCCTTGGTACCAAGCTGGTAACTTGGTTATGTAACTCTTGAATCTAGTATTTGTGATATATCTCTCTTTTTCCTCTTCCCTTCTCTCACTTTTTTACCCTTTTGCCTATCAAAAGGTTTTTTAGTACACTTTTCACCCCTTTGAACTGACCCGGGCAATTCTATACGCAAGTATTATGTGCTCACTTTGGGTCATTTTTATAAATTTTGTTATAAATAAAAAAAATTTCTTTAATCGTACTATACTATACTTATCAGCACTCACGCACTCCACCTACTCTGCCTGGATGATTCGGTGGCCATCTATCTGCCTTCTCCTTTTTGAACTTGATTATCTACATCATGGCGAACTCCCCCCTGATACTCCTCCTCTTGGTTCTAAGCTGGTAACTTGGTTATGCAACTCTTAAATCTAGTATTTGTGATATTCCTCTCTTTTTCAACTTCCCTTCCATGTCTTTTTTACCCTTTTGACCATCAAAAGGTTTTTTTTAGTACACTTTCTCCCCTATTTCGAACCGACCTGAGCAATTCAATATGTAAGCATTATGTGCTCATTTGGGTTTTAAATTTTTATCAATAAAATAACTCTTTAATCGTACTATTATACTTACAACAGGGATCTGCAAGTAGCTGACAATGGTACTAACTGACAGAAGACCCCATTTGGGAGCGCTTTGCTCCTATTGTCGTAAGCGTTAATCTTCACACATTCAACACTCCCCGGCACCAATACCACCTCAGTAACTTTTTTAGTTTATCTGATGGCCCAATTCCCAAAATGTTATCTGTGTACTGTTTAGCAATCAGTACTGATCCAATTACCTTGGCTCCCTAGGACCAATAATGAACGCAGTTGTGTCTTTCGCTGGCTCCCTGGAGGAAATCAAAGCCGTGCATTTACCCCCGATCACGCAGCTCAACGTCTCCCCATTCACAATCGATTATAACTTACACGCACAATTGAAAATTCCCTCTAAATTATCCTGAATCGATTGCCATGCAAAAGTCTCATCTCTCTTTTGCTTCCTCCATTTGGGTTGTCCATTGGACAGTAACTTGTAATATTCTTTATGAAATAAATTGCATTTTTCACGAGCATATCCCCCAGATCCTGGCCATAAAGGTGTCAAGCTGGTGAGCTGATTGTCTTCATAGTGTAGTGATGCGAATAATTTATTTACTAAATCTGATTCTTTTTTTTTACGCTTTCCCTTTTACTCACAAGAGATTTTTTCATTCGTGTATAGCTCCGAGAACTAGCCAGAGGAAAGCAGTAGAGCTAGTTGTTTTGGTGCTCATGGGGTTTTCTTTAACCATAAGTGCATTTATGAAGAAAACTTTTTGTCGTGACGGTCGAACTTAATGGTGCATTTTGATCAAAACTTTTTTTTTTTTTTTTTTTTTTTGGTTTTGTTTTACGCTGTGTACTGGTGTTTTGACATATCATGTCTTCAATTAACAATAAACAACAACAAAAACCAAAAGATAAAAGTTCTTTAAACGAAAATCAGAGTGGAAAACAGAAAAGAAGAGGTTTTTTTCATGAAATCAAGAGGAAGAGCCTCGCAAGATCTGATTTTTTTTTTTTTTTTTTTGCTAGAAAGAAATAAGCTTATACGTCAAATTGGAACGAAACACAATAGGGATGATAACACACTTGGTAATGAAAATTTCTTTGGAGAAAGAATTGTCGACTGCAGTTAATAATGATACGTTTTAGCTGTCGGATTACCCAAAGTAATGGGCCCCATCGATGCTGATCGATTTGCAATGGCTCGTATATCAGAGATCAATGATATGCAGTCTGCTATCAAAAAAGCAAGGTTTTTATTTTTATAACGTAATCAGTGATGATTCTTATGTTATTAACCTACTATTTATATAGTTATGCTTTGACTGAACTTGCTTTTCAGTCACTTCCTCGAGGTCTTCGTCGTCGTGCAGCAAGTCACAATATCCACCGATTACCTGCCAGATTAAGAGCGAAAGCAGCTAGAGAAGCAAATAGCTCAGCACCAAATATGGAGCTAACTCGAAAGAAAGTGAAAAAGATTAAAAGACCTAGAAACATAGTTCAGGAATTCCTTAGACGTCAAAGTATGCAAAAGAGTTGTTAATTTGGAATATGATTTTAAACAGATGCCTTTTTTTTTTTCTAGAGTCCAAGAAATGGCTAGAAACGCATATGTGGCATGCTAAAAGAATGAAGATGAACGATATATGGGGGTATAGAATTGCATCAAACCCAAACACGAAGTCTGTGCGTGTCACCTACCGATCTTTCACTCAGCTATCCATTGTACATGATGCATCTTACTTGGGCTGTATTGAATTAAAAGGCGACAGTAAAGAAATCATTAAAACATTTGACACTATTACAGACATAGGTGCGCCTTCCATTGGAAGTGCAAGGTAAGAAAAAGCCTAGACGAAAAAGAAGAGAAGTTAAAATACAAATGATATTAGATTTGTAAAAGGCAATCGTTTAGGATCAACCCACTTGTATGAATATTTAGGATACCCAACCAAACTCATATGCCCTATTTCATTCTTATGGAAACCAAAAACTCAAGATACGCTGTGGATATGGATCCATCCTTCTGCTTTCAACGAAGCACTTATATACATAAAGAAAGCACTTCAAGAAACAAAAGCTACTCAAGTAGAGTTATCTGACCTGCGTGATGATGTCTTGAGATTTGAATTGACAGGGCCGCGCTCAACAGCACTTTTACAGGCTATTCTTGATCCCTTACCTGATGTGTCAATCAGGGGGAATCAAGTATGGCAAGACCTAAGTAGCCTTCGATCCTCATGTTCATTATCGCCAGGAACTGTCCTTGGCCTTGTTGTGCAAGATCCTCGACTAAAGTTCCCTCAAAAAGTACCACCACGTACAAATGAAACCTCAAAGGAAGACCAAAAGAAAGTACAAGCATTGTTGGAACAATGGCCTTTGGATGCTTCGGACACATTTATTTGGGACAAAGAGCAACGCCAGTACTTGTTTGACAACAAAATATCAGAATACCAGCTAAACTTACGTCGTGAAAACAACCTAGTCCCTGGCACGAAATTAGAACTCAAGGCTACCGATAGTAAGATTCCATTATTACTTGTTCAGCGTGGTGGATCTATGTATAACACAATGGCGCAAAAACCATTGGGAAGTTATGAATTTGTAGAAGGATGGACACTCATTTTGCCTCGCGGATTTGGCCTTTCCTTCTGGAAGTCGCTTGTGTTTGCTGGCGCTCGTGTTGCTGGTTACAACGATGTGCGGGCTATGTATTTTGAAAGTGGATTTCCTTGTTTCCCGCAGGATTATCCTGGTACGCGTGCCTTTGAGGTGCAGCGACAGATGGATAAGAAAGCAGCTGAAGAGATATGGGAGAAACGGCCACCTGCAAAGCGTGTGAATTTCTCAAAGCGAGGTATTGACTATCCATTTGAGTGCGCTTTTGAAACGTTAGTTTCTCATCAAGACCCCATGGAAGAGGAGAGTGAACACAATTTGGCTTCTAGACCTACTTATGCTTTACTTCACGGAGACTCACTACTGTCAAGCATCTTCCATGATAATTATAGTGAAAAACTAAATACACTTGTTGCTCAGCGTGGTCTAGAAAGCATTTGGCCGAGCACTAATATTCAGTCGGACACTATGCTTGTAAAAATACGAGTGAAATACATTGGCCGTGGTAAACCGTCTCCAAATGCTTTGATTTATGTCTTGGAGGACTCGGACGAATACTTTCAATGCATTAAACATATACAACAGAGAGTGCCTGGATTAAAGGCAAAGAGAAAAGTAGACGATATAGAAGAGAAGAAAGTGAAAGTGACATTCAAGATCCCAGAAAAATCACAACAAATTGGTTACGTAACAAATGGCAACTTTTCTTTAACACTTGGTTTTGGCTTTGGTGTTGGTGCATGTACAGCTAGTGGCCTGAAAAAACTTCATTGTATTGACAAGCAGTAAAGATTTTTATTTGCTTTTGAACTAGTTTCTTTATTAACTTGATGATATAGGCAAAAAAGATCCATACAAATGCTTGTTCTTGTGAGAAATCCGAAATCTCTAGAAGTATTACCTGCCCAAATTGAAGCTTTGTGCTGATAGAAAGTGTGATAAATATGTATGATAAGGCTTTATTGAGTGTGATTAGCTTAATGGCTGTGTTTCTATTGTTGATGATGGATCCTTCTTGATCAGTAATAAACTTTTCAGATGTTTTATTTCTGATTCTAATTCAAGTACACGCCTTCCAAGGCCTTCTGATTTAGTTGTCATATCTTGAACTGTTTTTACCATAAACTCCTCTTTTTGCTTTTTTTTTATACGAAATCTTGCGCTTGCAGCTGTATTTCTTTTTCGCTTTTCTTCTTCGTCCGTGAGTATTTCTTTACCTAAGAAGAAAGACGGTGACGCAGTAGGGTTGTTGATGTGACCATCCAGTGCCACTAGAGAAGCTATCGTTTTAGGGAATGTGCTTGTAGAAGTGTTTTTTTTTTTCATGCTCTCGTTTTTTCCACTGATTAACAAGTGGGTCTGAAGTAGCTCAAAATCAAGATCGTTTGATGGACTTTCGTAAGTAATATCATTAGTAACTGGGTAAGAAGCTATTGTGTTTACATTGTTATTGTTAAGAAAAGGTGAAACTATTGAGTGAAGTTCTTGCAGATTGTTAAAAGTAAACTCGGTATTTGCCTATTATCACTGTTAACAAGGAGAGCTCAACAATTTGTACGGATATTTTCATACCCAAAGTGCAAGGCTATCTTGGTGAAAATCGCTGTCATCAGTAGTCAAATCAGTGGAGCATAAATATGAGTTTTGGCCTGATGATAAGTTCGACATGTTAGTATGAAAGAGTAAAGAACATCAGAATCTTTTCTGATAACAATAGTCAAAATCATACTGTAAAATAAATATATCATTCATGTGAGCAAGCTTTGTAAAGTGCCTGTATGACAAAGTTCCCAATCTTGTACAATAAAATAATGCGGAAAGTATACTAACAAGAATGCAAATCCGGTAAACTTCTTGTGAAGCCTGTATAATTATTTTAATCTAATATCTATTACTGGAGGTGCCTCAGTCAACCATAAGTCACTGCAATAAAAAGAAGTGTGTGAATTTAAGGTTACATGAATCTCAAGTACATATGTATAAGTTTTCTTGGTCACAAGAAGCTTTTGGCAATGTTAACTCTCATACAATAGAAATATTCGTACGTTTTCTAATTGGATTTGCCTTAAACGACGATTACTCGAATAGGGACATTCATCTACAAGGAGGGAATACTTACCTTTCTGAGTACAGATGTCTACAAGTAAAAAAAAAAAAAAAAAAAAAGATAATGCGAGGCTATTGTAAGCAAACAACAATCCTATTTATTTGCGAGATCTAAAGGGAATACTTAAAGCCTCGAAAATGTTGCGAATACCGAACCAAGATGAAGGAGCCGGTGGCACTTCGGGTTCGGTGTTTTCCATTAACTGTTCGCTTTCAACCACTTTAACTATGACTTTCGTTTCCACCGTTCTTTCCACCGTTGTTTCAACAACCACATTGTCATCAGAAAGGTCTAATGTTACGGCTTCTTCCACAGCTTCTTGTATTTGCTGTAAATTGTCGGTATCTGATACAATGTCTTTCAATTCGTTATTTATTGTTTCCTCTAGTGATGTAACAGTAACTTCGTTTACAACAACATTTTCAACAGCTTCCTTTTCAATAGTATTATCTTCTTTTGGTAAACTAATTTCTGCAACTTCCTTTGATTCTTCTGTAACTTCATTTTCAGTTTTGATATTTTTTTTAATAACTCCCTTTTCCAAAACACTATCTTGTTTCGAGTCCGGTTTAACATGATCCTCTGTTGTATTCATTGATGTACATTCACTGCTATTGTTGATTTGTTCAATAACATCGAATGATTGATAACTAAGAGTATTCAAGGTGTTTAGTTGCAAATGTCAATATCATCCCCTCTATACATACGAATTGTTTAATGTGCTAACAGCAAGATTGATTGCTTCCTTTTGTTGCTCAGGGGCATTTCTACCAGAGATATGGCGCTGTGGCAAAAAACAAGAAATATGGTTAGGTTACTTTGATTCTTTTTTCCTAAGCACACTTTACCACTTGTACTTCTTTTCTGTTACTTAGTAAATCATTGATTTTGCTAATCAAAGCATTATGGTGTAAAATGGAAGCGCTTCCACGAATTGCTGCATACTTTTTCTTTCAGTAAGCAAAATAAGTATATGACATAATAGTATTTACCTCTTGTTAAATCTCTTGAGGAGACATAAATAAATAACGGGCTGTTGTTTAGGGGAGACTGTGTAACTTCAATGGCTTTGTATGTACCCTTATGCACAAATTAGTTAGGATACACAAGTACACATCTTTTTTTTTCTAAACTTACCAGACTATAAGCATAATCAACGTCTTGCATATCATTTTCTTTCACAAAAACTTCGCTATAGTTACGGTTATCGTTTGTACCAAAGTATATACTGAAAGCACCTTTGTTATCGTCTGTAATGGCACCAACCCATACTTGGTTCATAGGGGTTTCCTAAATAATACTATTGTCAGCGTTCTACCGTATCTCTATTTTGTAACTGATTCGTCTCTACCGCTGCTTCATTTGAAGGGTTTGTATTTTTGCCTAAGATTTGTGGTTAGATGAAGAAAAAACAGGCAACTTAAACTTAATACCTCTCTTAAGGGTTTTCTTTTTATTTGGTTTGTCTTCAGTTTGAGAAACTCTTTTCCTTTTACTAGTTTTCTTTGCATCTGTTTCAAATGCTATAAAAGTAGGAACACGGTCATCTTTCAACCCATTGAATGAATGACTTGAACCCATTTCGTTAATACGCTATAAAAGAAAAGAGAGAGAAAGAAAAAGGGGAGGAGGGACTGCGAAGCGGGATTATGTAACTTTTTTGCTTTTCTGTTGCTAGAAAAAAATTTTTTGTTGTCTCATTCCCTAGGAAATTCTTACTTGCAGTTGCTAAGGCACAACATCAAGATGGTACTAATATATTAGAGAAAAAATCCATTCACTAAATGAAGAGAAAGGAGAATTAAAGCTTCCTACTCTATACATTTAACACGCTAAACCCTCGCCTGTATAGATGGTAGCTGTGTGAATCTGACAAAACAATGACATAATACGTAAATTCTTTTCTACACTCAGATAAAATGTAGCATGGAAAATCTCGTGTTTACTTTCGTTCTTTTTTTCTTTCTTAAAATATATTTTTGTTACATTAAAGATGGCATTTTTGCGTTCGTTGACTTCTTTGACACGTATCAGTGCGCAGCGCAATATTCGCTTCGATATTATGTTGAATACTCGTGTCTCCACCACCCGTCGTGGATATGCAACTGTTCCTCCTACTGGCGGAAGAGGAGGTGGATTCAGTCCCCTTCTATGGTTAGGTAATCCCCTATCACTTTTTATCAACAATTCAAATATGCATAACTTGGATATGTCTACATAGGCTGTATTTCTCTTGGCGGTGCTTATACTTATTATCAAAAAAAGAGAGCCGATAAAATAGACGAGGCTGTCAAAAATGAACAGAAGCCTCGAACAAACCCTTCAAAGCAAAGTGATACTCCTACAAATAAACCTGACGAATCGAAAAAGACAGCACCTGAGAAGAATATCGATTACCAAAAAGTCTATAACGATATTGCTGAATTATTGGATTCCAACGAAGAGTAAAAACAGTCATGTGTATCAAAAGATCGACGTGTGTATTTAAACTTTCTTTAGATACGATGACGGATCTTATGGTCCTGTTCTTTTGCGTCTTGCTTGGCATTCCTCTGGCACTTACAATAAGGAAGATGGCTCTGGCGGTAGTAATGGCGGTACTATGAGATTCAGACCCGAAGCTGAACACAGCGCAAACAATGGCTTACAATATGCTCGTGATCTGCTTGAAAAGCACATTAAACCAAAGTACCCTGAACTTAGTTATGGTGATATGTACACTCTTGGAGGTGTAGTCGCAGTTCAAGAATTGGTAAGTGAAACAATAAATCTTAAATAAACTAAAGACTAAGTCATAACAGGGTGGCCCCAATATTAAATGGAGGCCTGGACGTAGAGATCAAGGCGAAAATAAATGCACGCCCGATGGCCGTTTACCTGATGGATCTAAAACTGCTGAACATGTTCGTGACATTTTCTATCGCATGGTAATACTGTTACGGTTGAAAGGAGAGAAAGACTCTAATATATATGCTTTATAGGGCTTCAACGATCAAGAAATTGTTGCGTTGACTGGAGGACATTCTTTAGGAAGATGTCACCTTGATCGCAGCGGCTTTGAAGGACCGTGGCAAGAAGCTCCAACCTTCTTCTCTAATGAATACTACAAGGCAATCACTTCCCGTCAATGGGTTAAAAATAATCTTCCAAACGGTAACTGGCAATGGGTTGATAAAAACAACCCAGAAGTAATGATGTTGCCTATTGAAATTGCCATGCTAAACGATGAACAGCTCCGCCCCTACTTTGAATTGTATGCTAAGGATACTGCGAAATTCTTTGAAGATTTTGCTGCTGCCTTTAAGAAGTTAATTGAACTTGGCGTTCCTTTCACTGGTGAAGAGAAAGAATACGTATTTGAAAGAGTTAATATGTAAAGAGTAATGATGATTTTCTCACTTTGTCCTGTAAACAAAACATCACCAAAAAGTTCTGCATATTTAAAATAAACAAGTCTAAGTCACGTTTTTTGAGTACCAAGTTGTGGAGTCACTCCTGAAATTTCTTTGATCTACGAAATTATCGTTTACATAGATATTACTTTTTTACTCAAAACATATTTTCATTAATAACCACAAAAGAATAGAAAACAATGAATAAGTCCACCTGCATAACAGAATTGATTCATTTCTTTATATTGAAGAAAACATATATATACAATATATGTTTATGTATAACATATGTTATATCTTGTTAATCAAAAATACTCTTTTGCACTCTCTCTTTTTAAGATCAATGACTCTTTGTAAATTACTCTTTGCCCTCTCATTTTTTAATATACTCAAGCTTTCGCATGCCTTTTGTATTTACAACAATATTCAAAGTGGGGAAGGTGAGCCAACCACGAAGTTCTGGATAAGACAACACCCGCTAAATGCTGGTCCAAATTATTTTTCGCAAGTTCATTTATGTATATATCACATAGCTATCCTTAACATAGAGTATTTAGGCGTTTTGCTAACTACGATTTAAAACAAGGTGAAAAAACGTGCTGTCCTTATACCAACACTGATTGTGTGCGATCAGGGAAACCAGGTGAGGAAATAAAGATGGTGGTAAAATTTTCTCCTCCTTTTCAATTTATCTGGGCTGCTTACATTATTATTGTAACAGATTAGAAGAACAACTGGTCGTCTTGAATTCCCCCCTATGATCGTTAGCTTGCCTGGAGGTGGGTGGATCGAATTAGCTGGTGGTAAAACTCCTGAAACTGCAACCATTAATGTATTCAACGCCGACGGGTCTCCTTATGATTATACTTACAAGGTCGACTTCCAAGCTGGATACCAATAATAGATAGATCAAATAAATTATTGTTGTTATTTAGGTACATCTAAATGCTTTTTAAATATGGTATTGAAAAACACCTTCTGTAACCACTTTGTAAAATTATGGTGAAGTGAAATACAAATGTACTTCACCAAAAAAAAGAATAAAAAAATCAAAGAAATATCTAAACGCAATAAACACCAAAAGTACAATTAAAGTCCTTCTAACGTTTATTAAGAAAAGAACCCCGTTTCTATTAAGAATTCACGGGTTGTATTTATACTATTTTTTTTTAATGCGTGACAATAATAACTGATTACTCCGAGACCTAAGCCAATTAGTAGAATTTCCCTTTAGAATCTATCTCACAAAGCATGGTTAGCTTATGTTACTATTATTATGAGCATTTCAGCTCACCTTGGTTTACAAAACACGACTTTAGGAAACAGTGGTGGCTAGAAGAATTTCTTCAGCCTGTTGATAAGGAGGAAGAGGCTATCTTAAATGAAAAACCTCGCCCGTGCCCTGCATCACCGGTTATTTAGTGCTGATTTACCAGAAGAAGAGTTTGCATTCATGGATGATGTTGAATGATGAGGGGATTCAGACCGCGATGAATTTATAGCTCACAGGTAAAGAAAATAGGTTGGTACTAAACTTAAATAACTCAGAGCAATTTTTCTACTAAAACCAAATTTACTTTGACTGATGAATCTTGCCTCGCTTTTAATAAAGGATTAAAGGAGACTCATTTCGCTTAACCGCCAATTACAAATTATAAATTCATACAGTCAATTATCACATTATTGATTCACTTCTTTATATTTGGAACCTTTATTATTTCATTTATTGGAGTATCATCACATGTGAAGCAAATGCATGAACATTTATTTAATAAAGGATTAACTTAACTAACTCTCTTTTTCGTTTATTTAAAACTCTTTCCATCATAAAGTCTTCCCAGTCGGCAAAGGTGACAATATTTTGTTCTAGCTTAGCATCTTTAATGGCTGATAACATGCTTCTTACTAAAGTGATATCAATACAACTAACCATAAAGTCATCAATGCTTTGCGTCTTAAAAATCTAAACCGACAAAACTGTCTGAACATAGTTAAATAGCGACCTTCTCACACGAGAGCTGCATCATCCAATCTCACGGTTATATTTGATTTCGAAAACCCTATTAATCTTTATGTAGTTGAGAAACACTGGACGTTCAAGAGAAAGTACTAGCAGTGAGAAGATGAACAAATGAGGAACCATGAGTTTCCTCCGCAGGCATGGAAAATAAACCTTTCCTATACGAAACAATGCTACACTCTGATATGTATATGCTTCCTTGTAGATATTAAGCTTGAGAAACTTCCACTAACAAGTAATGGATTCGAACTGACTCATGATGGTTGGTGTTTGGGAGCGTTTGATCCCCATTTTTAAGATGCACTGTTGTAAAATTTTGCTTTTTTTGACGTTCCTTTTAACTCCTTTTGAGCTTAACTTCTCTTCGAGTTTTGCTAAACGCAAAACGCTCATTATATACGACAAAAGCATAAGAAGAGTATGGCCATTGTTAAAGAATCATCAAAAGCGAAGACTTCCGTACAATCTTGTTTTTTTTCAGAGAGCTTCCTTCTCGAATGTGATATAGGTTTGCATGAAATGTATAAGATAAAAGTAAAAAAAAAAGAAAAAGTCATGAATATTGTTACTGCTTACAAACAATAAAAGGGAATGTTGCCAGATTGCGGTCTTTGTTACATATGTTTCTTTGTTCTATGATGGTTATGGTGAAAAAATAAGGTTCATTGTCTCGCGAACAGCTGGATATATCACTCAAGGGAAGTCACAACCGTTCATTCAGGCTATTCAACTGCCAGGATCGCTGCTCGTCCCTAATAGACTTATACTGACCCTCAGTGTGTATCTCTGTTCAAAATTTTACGAAGAAGCCTATGGAAGCACTTGAATGTTATTAAAGAGCTACATAATAGCAATTTCATGCCAAATCCGGGATTCTTTACTACAATTTATCTTGAAACGCACTGATACTCTTGAATATATACTTCTTCGTTTCGAGACACTTCATCAAAGGCTATCCTGAGAAAATTGGTGCTCCCTTAGTCGAAGTATCATTGCTGTAGTTTCTATTGGGTTTATTTGTGAGCAAAAGAGATTTAGGTCTTCTGTGGTGATACACCATTGCCAAGATAAAATTAGTTATAAACAAGGACAAGCATACTTACAAAAGAGGAATCAACGTACGTCCAATAATAGTTCCTCAAAATATAACAACTAATACTATAGCCCATTCTTCAAAATCATCCTCCTTAGATTTGTGATGTATTAGCAAATAAGCATAATGTAAGGTACTCAGGGTATTCTTTTCTAATAGCATATATATTTATGAAACTTTTTTATATACTGTATAGTTGTTGAAGAAATTAATATTATTTTAAGACAGACGGTGATAGTTAATAAAATGTTACGATCAATAGCGTCTTGTAAAAATCAGACGAAGATCTGCTGGTGCAAAAGTGAATGCAGCATCAAACTTCACTTTGTCATAGTGAATTGAGTCTTTTGATATACCAATTTCGTAACGTTTAACTACAAAATCGTTGTAAAGCTGCACTTAACAAAAACTGAAACAAAATCTTATACTTACGCAACATGGATAATACAACTCGTTGCTCTGCTAAACTGAAATTCATCCCAATACACTGTCTACTTCCATTACTAAATGGGACCCAAGCAAACCCTTTTTGTTGTTCATACTCTCTCCCAGCTTCAAATCTTTCAGGAATAAAATCCTCAGGATTGTGCCATGTAGCTGGGTTCATGTGAATAGCATTAAAGTCAACACTTATTCTCTGTCCCTTAGGAATAACCGTGCCAGCTATGTTAATATCCTCTACAACATCCCTAACAAGCATTCTATCCACTGGTCCATATCTTCTGAGGTTCTACAGTGAGCATAGTTTAACACAAAGCATTCTACTTGATGAAAGCTATTAGTAATGCCGTACCTCTTTGATAACCATAGTAAGATATTCCATTTTTTTTAAATCTTCAGCGGTGGGTGGTACATCGGAGCTGTCATTACCTAAAATCTGCAATACTTCTTCTCGAGCTTTCTGCTGGATTTCCTTTAAAATAGAATTAGGTTATGGCTTGTTATCTCAATGAAATCTCTGTTATATATACCTTATGCTTTGCCAGATTGTAAAGACAAAAGGCTAAAGCGTGGGCTGTTGTATCATGTCCTATTTATGATAACTAGTTAAGTTATATGAAGAATACTGTTGACGGATACTTTATGAAAATTACCAGCCAAGAAAAAAGTGGCAACATTATGCTATATATTATTATATAGTTAGTTTTATCTCTTCATCATGAGCATCCATCTTACTCTCAACTCCTGCGTGGACGTTTCAGAATATTCTCTTATATCAGCCTCAATCATCAACGTAAGTAAATCTTTTTCTCCCTCAGGAACACCAGCCGTATTGCCTTCAAGAATTTCCGCCCTTCTTCTTTCTATCAGGTTTTGCAGCATCTCGTTAAATCGGGTCGTTGCTTTTATCACCTTTCGTCTTTGCGGAGAAACGTATTTGAATAAAAAGTCCACTTTTGCGAAAATATTTAACCAAGGATTAAATAATGATGAGATGACTGTTTCATAGGTTGACGTCCATCCCTCAGGGTCCCCTTTTAATGATTGAAAATCGAAGCCTAATTCCTAAAATTTAAGTATTTGGTTTGAACAAAACCTAGTGAATATTATACCAAATGCTGATAATCCTAATGCATCAAGGGTGAAAGCTTTCATGATATCACGTATCGCTACGTTAGCCTCATCTTGATCAATCTTGGAAAATAGATTAGGCATAACGCTACTAAATATTCCAACAGGTAACGAACGAAGAAACGCAGGATTCATAATCTAGCATGATTGACCGATTAAATACAACCCCAGTTCTACGTAATAAGTTACCTTTCGTTGCTTTCTCCATTTTTCCCCATTGGAGATAGCAACGTTTTCACGACCCAAGAATTGTACAGCAGTGCTTGCTTCACCTAGTGTATCAAAAAAACTATGTGATTTTGGGAAATTATCTACAACCAAATAATAAATGATTCTCACATACGTTAAAATAATCATTATCTTTTACCTGTTTTTAACAATACGGATTTAGCAGCGATAGGATCTGCACAAAATATGGTCCAAGTAAAAGGAATTTTGCACTACATAAAATATTAACAAAGTGCAATAGTGGTGTAATGCTTTTATAAGTACAATATAGAATTTTTGCCCAGTAGCAGTGATTGGGTTGATCAATCTTTTTGTACGGTCGGCCACTGCTTCATTCATAAACAGAGATTTGACTACAGAAAAAAATGATACTTTGGGAAAATGCTGAAGAGTTTCTGGAGGTATCGTAAACGAAGTGTAAAGATGTCGAAGGTACAAACATAGTATTGCAGTTCCAATATAAGACGGCTTTAAATTTACTCTTATTTCAGTAGCTATGCGGCTTATAAAGTAGTCAGCTTTTGTCATGTTGCTTTGAAGAAAAAGAAAAAGAATCTTCTTGTTTTCGATCATCGAACCAAATCACGATTCCAGGAACTGTGGGTTACACGAATCTTATTTTACAGTTTATATGGTTACATAATGACGATGTTCTTCTTCATCATCTGTTGTTCGTCGCAGTAGCTGCTCCGACTGTAAGCTTTATAAACTCGTTTGTTGCAGACACCCGATCATTCTTTTGCAGACCCATATAAAGAAAAGCGTTGAACGCCTTCCACCGTTTCTTGAAAGATTTGCATAATACTTACTATTTAAACTGCTACTATATAAACAGAATGTCTTCATACAATTTGACTGACAAACATATGGCGTCTCTCGCACCAATGTCTAAAAAATAGTCCCTCTAAACAGCCGGTTATACGGTATCAACCTGTTAATTATACTTTGGAATCAGTGATTAATAGAAACACCTTTTTTTTTTTTTTATTGTCTAACGAGCTATAATACAAAAAACTATGCTTTTTTTTTTTTTTTTTTTTGCCAACATCTAATGCTTTGCCTTCTTATGTTTCTTTGGGCTCTTTTTCTTGTTGTTTTTGGGTGTTTGACCAGAACATTCCTTTACCAAGTTCTCGTAATACTTGATTGCCTTTTCAATGATTTTCTTTTCTCCAATACGACATGTTAGTGCATAATATTTTCTTCTATTTTCATAAGCCTACAGAACCAATTAGTTACTGTATCATTACTTATTCTTTTGAAGCTTACCTCATCACGTTCTTTTAGCTCTTGCTTAATAGGCTTCCATTGGCCATCTTCAAGGTACTCTAAACGTCTGAATTCCGCAAGTGCAAGACATGTTTGATAGACCTTACGCTTGACATCCATCATTTCCTTGGATTTCTTTTCACCTTGACTTTTCGAGAGGTTTTCAAAATAATCAAGTGCATTTTGGATATCCTCTGTGAATGTATTGAATATGCTTTCATCCACAAACATTATGTGAAGCAAGCACATAATCTTATCTTCAAATAAACCTTCATAGTTAATGAAATAAGGTCTACCCTTTTCTTCTTCACCACCGCAACAGCCACCATCTTCATCATGCTCATGTTCGTCCTCTTCTCCATGTCCGTGATCATGGTCATGGTCATCACCACCGCAACAATCATCTTGGCAGTCATCGTCTTCATAATCATCTCTAGGTTCCTCTTCTTCGTCACCTTCTTGGGGACACAAAATGTGCTCATTTGTCAAAAAGAATTCCCATCTAGGTCTAGTCCTGCTGACAGCTAAATTCTGTAAATCTTCCTCAGAAGCATCTTCGGCTTCGTCCTTTAAAAGTTCTGCAGAAATAGCGAGGCAGCAATCGACGAGAGCATTTTCATCTACAGATACATAGTCATTTTTATTGTCATCATAACAAAAGCCATATTTGCTCAACAGTGCAATGTTAGGATGGTCGCCGTATGTATTGAATACTTCTTCTCCTTTTTTCACCATGAGATCTAACACCATATCACAAGTATCTTTTTTATCTTCTTCGTCATCATCATCTTTTTCATAGAAATCAACACCTGCTTCTTCTAACCCTTCTAAATCAGGCAATTCAGTATCTAGTTCCATGTCTTCCTCCTCATCTTCATCCTCCCATTCCTCTTCGTTAGAAGAACCTTCAATCTCTTCTTCAGAACCTTCGTCTCCGTCTTCTTTACCTCCATTCTCGTCTTCACTGCTTTCTTGACCCTCCAAAAAGTCAACATATTGGTGCTCACAGTAGTCAGGGGCACCACAAGCATCACAAACCTCAAATTCTGTCTCAAAATGAACATGTTCATTATCGCCGCGATGATTGAAAATATCAGCAAAAGGGACAAGTGCATTTTCATGGAACGCATCTACTTCAAAAGCACGAGAAGAAATAAGGGTGGAGATCTTGATGAATTTATCAAGTGAATAGTCATCGTTATCCAAATCATTACCGCGCACGAAAATATAAGGGTGTTCTTCCAAAAGAGGTACAATTAGTTCACTATAATCATCCTCGAGATCGTTCTATAAGAAAAAAAGTTAATAATAGTAAAGCAAAATAATATATCAACTTTTTTACCAAGTCATTACGAACAGCAGACTCCATTTCAGTTCCTTTAAACAAGTCTTTTTCTTCTTCCGCCCAAAATATAGGAAGGTCTTCACCTTGTTCAGGAAGTGCTTGGAGATAACCGTACCAAGGTGATTGTTCCTTTTGTGCAATTTCATACATGACAGCTAAAGCAAGAGGACAACCTCCTTCAATATTGGCTTCGTCTAGAAGATTAGCAATACCAGTTGTCTTGATAGAGAGAATGCTCTCTTTGGGAATTTTAACGACTAGAAAAGGGAGTTAACAATAAGAATTAACTATTATGCTATGTAAATATGTATTTTCCCTGCCGTATCTTTTCTCAAGTTCTTCTTTGCATGTACACCAAAAGACCCATTGGTTTCCTTAATTTCCAAGGAATCTTTATCCCATTGGACGTCATTGTCGTCGAACCATTTTAATAAAAGCTCAAGTTTGCTTGATTGAGACATCTTGTAAAAGGAAACTTTGATTTAAGCCTGTCAAAAAATTTTATTTTATTTTATCTCTTTTCTAACATTGTGACGGTTACTGTCGTTGCATAAGTAAAAAAGTAACAATGCTTATAAACCTGCTGCAGTTTTTATTCAATGTGTTTCAATATATGTTGATAGTTGATTGAGCATCTGCTTGTTAAATAACAAAATAACAACTTCTTTTAGGTGGTGTGTCGTTCAAAAAGGGGTAACTCTTTGGCGAATATGGTTGTTGGCAGCGGTAAATGTCATAACAAAGGATGCAACAAGACCTTGATGTCTATTTATCGAAAAGAGGTGAACCAGTGTTGAAAGCCCTAACATATACGAGCTTGTTAACGTTGTCGCCTATTATATGATGCTGTGACATGATTTCATTTTGTTATTTCTTCAGTGGCTTGGAGTATTAATTGACCATGAATTCAAAATTTTCAAATTCATTCCTTTTTTTTTTTTGTTTTCTTCATTGTATAATGTCAACTTTACGTAACGCCGTACAAAGAAGAAATCACAAAGAGCGTAGTCAACTTTCTGGTCGTGAAAAGTATGGTCTTCTGGAAAAGAAGAAGGACTATCTTTTGCGTGCAAAAGACTTTCACAGCAAGCAAAACAAGTTGAAGGCTATGAGAGAAAAGGCATTATTCAGAAATCCAGACGAATTTTATTTTAAAATGATCAATACACAAACAAAGGGTGGTGTCCATATACAAAAGCGAAATGAAGAATTACCGGACGAAATGATTCAACTTATGAAAACTCAAGATAAGGAATACATAAAATATCACAGAGATCTCAGTAAAAGAGTCCGTTATTGCCATTCCCCCCCCCTTTTTTTTTTAATAATACTTATAGTTTTATATAGAAACTAGAAAATTTAAAAGCTTCACTTCATTTTGTCGACGATGCTAAATTTTCTGACGAAGAAGACGACGAAGAAGAAGAAAGACCAGCTAAAAAAAATAAATCTAACCACATTGTTTTTGTTGATTCAGAAAAGCAACAACGCAAATTCAATGCTGCCAAGCATCTCGATACCTTACCAGAACTCGTCAACCGTAAATTTAACCGCCCTCGTATCGAAACATTACGTGAATCTACTATTGCAATGTCACATTCAGGCAAAGAATTAAAGGAGATTAAGAAAGAAAGAGAAAAGTTATACAAGGAGTTAGCCTCTCGTGTTAAGCGTGAAGAAGAACTCTCTAGGGCAGAACAAGAATTAACAATTCAAAAAGCCTTAAGAAGTAAAGGTAGAAAGAAGAAAGTGGGTACCGATAAACATGGGTTAGCGGTTTATAAGTGGAAGGCAGATCGTAAGAAATAAAGAAATAGAAATTTATTACAAGTTTTGAGCTATACCAATTTTTATACTTTGATCAAATGAACTGCAAGCAAATAAACCTTTCTTGTCTCTATGCCAACTGATGGATATAATAGGGTGTTTCGATAAATTGAGTGTATCTATAGGTTTCAGGTCTTTATATATTGAAAGTTGTCCATCTCCACCAGCTACAGCAAATAATGTTGAATCTACTTGGCGAATGGACCATAATGTTGTTTCTGCTTTTGACTATATACATAGACATTATGAATATACTATTCTCATTCTTACATTATGCAAATTTTACTTGAATCTCCAGTGTTTTTCCACTATCTATATTGACACTATAAGCACCTGTTATAGTGCTTACAAGTAACTTTTCCTGACTAAACTCAATAGAACAAATACCGTCTTTAATCTTCGCTGCCCATAAATATTTTGATCCAACAACATCAAATAGCTTTAGCTCACCATCTTCATACCCAACTGCGACCACTCTACATCCTTTGTATTGACCTTTAAAACCAAAAGTTACATTTCTATATAACAAAAGCAGTAGTAGTTCTGAATTTTACCATAAGCAACAGCCCAGATGTCTTTTGTTGTGGTTTTTGATTTAATGGTTATGACTGCTCTCTCTGTTTGTCGCATATCCCATATTTTCACTGAGCCTTAATAAAAATAATTCAATAAGTTATGATTTTGACAAAAGCTGTCAAAGTTACCATCACGACTGCCAGTAACAAGCTCTTGTGGTTCGTTGGGTTGGTTGAAGCTGTCAATCGAGTTAATTATACTATCGTGTGCTTTAGTTGAAATCAGGGGAATATCAAATCGTTGGGTATCCCTAATGTTGTTTGTAAATAAAAGTAGATCTTTATTTCAAATTGTGTCTTTTTTACGTACCAAATCTGTAACTGGCCCTCGAAATCACCAGTTGCGAAATTTCGACTCTGTCCTGTGATAGTACCGCAACGCACAGCAGAATTTGTTTCGGTCTATTGTAAAAGAGTTATTATAAAAAGAAAAGGAAATCGAAACAACCAAGAATCGTACTTCAGCTTTTAATTCCAAGTGTTTTCCAGATAGACCATAAACTGCAATTATTCCAGCACCTTGATTTGTCGCGCCTACTACACAAAGTCTGGAAGAATGAGGAATCCAATTGACATTGTAAGGTGTATAAGAAAGCTCTTTATTTATAAGTGGAGTGAGCTTTACTGACATGGTTCTGTTTGAAAAAAAAAAAAAAAAAAAAAAAAAAAAAAGCACGAAAGTTTATACAGAAAATTTTTTATTTCATTCTAAAAGAAATTATATAGTTTTTTTGCTTATTTAGCAAAAACAAGATCAAACTTCATGCCGTTAACATCTTGTTCTTCTTCAGCGATAAGTTCCTCAGAAGAAGACTTTTCCTTAATATCCTGTAAAGGCTTCTTAATAACCTTAACTAGAGTAGCTTCTTGATTCTTCATGATAGTCACTAATTCGCTTGATAGGTCAGAAGTGAAGCGGTAGTACATGTTGATATCGTCGGTGGGCAATAAGTTGGCTTTCTTTCTTAAACGTTGAACACGGTTAATGATTTCACGTGCAACACCTTCTTCTTCTAACTCTGGATATAACTTGACATCCATCAAAATCAAAGAATCCTTATCAGTGTTAGCTTCATAAGTAGCAGCGTTTTCAGAAGAAGCTTCAAAATAACGAACAACGTTAAGGTCTTCATCAGTAACCTTAATACCAGAAACAACAATTTCCTTGGTATGAACGAACTCCTTAATTTGGTCACTAGTCAGCTCGGGAAGGCCCTTCTTGACCTTCATAGCATCCTTCTTGAGCTTTTGACCCAACACCTTCCAATCAGCTTCAGCCTTATACTTGACACCATACTTATCCTCATTGTCAGTGATAACAATGTTACGGACGTTCAATTCTTCAATGATATAAGATTCCAAAGCCTTAATATCAGCATGGTATTGAGGGTCACTATGGATAACAACCAATTCCTTCAAGGGAGTCTTGAGAGAAATGTTCTTGCGTTCACGGATAATACGACCTAATTCAATAACAGCTTGCATGCGGCCGACAGCACGCTCGATTTCAGGATCAAAATATTCTTCACGAACAGTAGGGAAGTCCAAGAAGTGAACAGAGCGGTCATCAACAACGTCAGGGTTCTTGGGGGCAAAGCTCTTGAGGTTTTGATACATGTTTTCAACCAAGTAAGGGGTGAAAGGAGCCATAGTAAGACACAAAGTGAACAAGACTTCGTAGAGAGTGTTCATAGCCATCTTGGCATCATCCAAACCATTTTCACCCTTCAATCTCTTGCGGTTGAAACGGACATACCAGTTTGTAAGAGTATCAATCATACTCAACAAACGGGGAACGACGGTATAAAGACGATAAGCAGCCATTTCATCGCGAATGAACTTGATAAGAGATTGACAAGAAGCCAAGACCCAGCGATCCATAACATTGTCAGACTTTTTGATGTGGAGATCATATTGGAAATCAAAATCAAAGTCCTTCTTCAAAACAGCAGTTTGAGTAAGGAAGAACTTGTAAGCATTGTACCAGGGCAAGAAGACCTTGGAGATAACTTCCTTGACACCTTCTTCCTTGAACTTGAGAGTCTCGGCACGAACAACAGGGGAGTTGATAAGGTAGAGTCTTAAAGCATCAGAACCGAACTTATCAATGACGATACCAGGTTCAGGATAATTCTTGAGACGCTTACTCATTTTCTTACCATCAGAAGCCAAGACAAGACCAGAGACAATAACGTTTTTGGCAGGAGGCTTGTTAAAGAGATGGGTAGACAAGACCAAAAGAGTATAGAACCAACCACGAGTTTGATCAATACCTTCAGAGATAAAGTCAGCAGGGAAAGAGTTCTTGACCTTCTCTTCATTTTCGAATGGGTAGTGTTGTTGAGCGTAAGGCATAGAACCAGATTCAAACCAACAATCGAAAACTTCTTCAATACGACGGAGAACACCCTTACCTTGCTTAGAAGGAATAGTAATACCGTCAATGCTTTCACGATGAAGATCGGTAATGGGGGAAATACCACTAAGTTCTTCTAACTCAGCAATAGAACCAATACAAACAACTTCTTCATAATCATCACTGACCCAGATAGGGATAGGAGTACCCCAGTAACGGTTACGAGAAATGTTCCAATCACGAGCATTAGCAATCCAGTTAGCGAAACGCTTTTCTTGGACAAAAGCAGGAACCCTAAATAAAAGTGTCAAATCCAACTCGATCATTCGTTTTGTATTTCTTTCTTACCAGCGCATTTCTTTGTTACAAGCTAAAATCTTGTCAACAACAGGAGCGACACGGACGAACCAAGCAGGAATAGCTCTGTAAATTAAAGGTGTATCAGATCTCCAACAGAAAGGATAACTGTGCATGAATTGAGATTGAACAATCAAACGACCCTTGTTCTTGATATCCTTTTGGATTAACTTATCGGCATCCTTGATGTACATACCCTTATAGTCGGTGATTTCATCAGTAAAGTGGCCAGTTTCATCAAGAGGAAGAGGCAAATGACCATCAGCGTCAATGACACCATGCTCAATACAAACACGGTAATCGTCTTCACCGAAAGCAGGTGCTTGTTGAACGAGACCGGTACCGGAGTCATCGGTAACATAGGTATCAACAACAATCTTGAAAGCCTTTCCCTTGAATTCTTCGTAAAAGTAATCGAACATAGGGATGAATTCCCAGCCCTTCATATCCTTACCACGATACTTTTCAAGAACGGTGAACTTTGCCTTTTTAGGGTCCTTGTAGAGCATAGTAAGACGCTTTTCCATGATAATGTAGTTATTGCCAGAAGCTTCATCGTGGATCTTGATATATTCGAATTCGGGGTGAACACAAACAGCCATGTTTGAAGGCAAGGTCCAGGGGGTAGTGGTCCAAGCCAAGAGATGAGTCTTGGGATCGTTGACTAAGGGGAAACTGATAACAACTACGAAAAGGAAATGTCAGTATTATTTACACGAATCTTCTTTTGACTTACCAGCAGGATCGTTTACGTCTTTATAGTTTTGAGAAGATTCAAAGTTGGATAAAGGAGTAGTACAACCAGTGGAGTAAGGCATAACCTACACAAGCAGTCTTTGAGCAAATTTTTTGCATAAAAAGTATGATTTAATTCCTTACTCTTTGACCACGGTAAACTTGGCCCTTATCAAACAATTGCTTGAAAACCCACCAAACAGATTCCATGAAAGAAGGATTCAAAGTTTTATAATCGTTATCAAAATCAATCCAGCGAGCCATACGTTCTACAGTCTTACGCCATTCGCCAGCATATCTCATGACAATGGCTCTACATTCAGCGTTGTATTTGTCGATACCCATTTTCATCACATCATCCTTACCGGTGATACCCAACTTCTTGTCAATTTCATATTCGACGGGGAGACCGTGAGTGTCCCAACCGAAACGACGTTCAACATTATGACCAGTATTATGAGCATAACGAGTGACAATATCTTTAATAGTACCAGCCAACAAGTGACCATAATGAGGAAGACCCGTAGCAAATGGAGGACCATCGTAAAAAGCAAAAGTAGGCTTATCTTTGTTTAATTTGAGAGAAGTTTGGAAAGCGTCGATTTCCTTCCAAAACTCAAGGATTTTCTCTTCTTCCTTAGGAAAACTAAAAAAAAAAAAAAAAAAAAAAAAAAAAAAAAAAAAAGGAGTCAATACTTGTTTGGCACGCTGTCATAAAGAGATTTACTTGAATTGACCAGATACTATTTAAAACAAAATTAACAACAATTACTCTCAATTGACATAATAATAAGAAAATAACTTACAGTCAGCCAAAGACATTGTTCAATGAGGAGTTACGAGAAAAGAAGAAAAAGGAAAAAAACCAAGAAGGAAAATAAAAAAATTTAAAGATGATACATCGGCAAACCTCCGTATTTGATTGGCTAATTTGTTCCTTAGATGAAATAACCGGAACAAGCCACACTTTGAAATTTCTGCAAGACGAAAATGAATTGCATGCATGATATTCAAATGCTGTCAAAAAGCAAAAGACAAAACTCATTATAAGCGTGTCTCATCACAATTAAACAGGATTTAAAGGCTACTACGCGTCGTAACTGTAGCCGTACTAAATGATATTCATTACTATCCAAGCATGAGCGTTGGAAGATATTCGATGCGATAGTATCCAATGCGTTGAAGCTGTTCAAAGTAGAAACACGAGATATTCTACCGTAACAAGTAACAATTTCGCTTTTATTAATCCATTTCGTAGGCATCAATATAATTTAACACTACAGCCTTCGATGGACGATGAAAATAGTATGGAAAAGCACGATCGGGAAATTCTGTCCATCAAGCCATATCTTAAATTATTTAGTAGTAAGTGTTCCAGGATGTAACTGAAACATTTAAATTTAATCTATTAGCACCAACAGCCCTCTACTGTCGACTCTACATTATCAAGTGTGATGCTTCTCTCCAGTTGGTGATAAAAGAGCGTATATTTGTCTATCCAAGATCTGCTTAACAATGCTCTTAATTCTCTCTATAGTAATGTCAAAACAACCATAGCAAGGATAATATAACAGCACTCACTTGGCTTAGTCGTTACGAGATAACCATAAAGTAAAACAGTATTTATTTTAATATTTGTATTTTGTTGAATAATCTTTAAGTGATACAACTAAACCTCTACCCTTCCTTGCGCCACGATATACAATCTACAATAATGATATGTTAATAAAAACCAGAAAGAAAAGTGATTGAAATTTGCTTTTACTTCTATCAAGTCAATCATCTCTTGTTTATCGTCTAATGCCCAGTTAATCTTATTGTTGTTACCAGTACCCAAATCAATCATAATATGCTTATTACGAAAGAAAAACATGGTTGTGCATGGATCATATAATTCATACATCTTGTTGAAATCTGGCACTTCTGTAATATCAACTAAATAAATAACTGCAAAATTCTTGACTTTTTCTGCTATACTGTACAAAATCTCGTCCATTTGCATACATATTGGGTCCCAATCATGCCCAAAACGAATCACTACAACGCGATCTTCCTCTGACAAAATAGCTTGATCAACTTGCCAGCCATTAGTTAAATGAGGTAAAAAATACTATGTATATAATTAATTATCTCTTGCTACATTTACTATTTAGCTTTTATTCAACTTACAGACTATAAATGCTTTAGTTAGTTATAATACTTTTTTTACTTGTTTAAACTTACCATCTTTTATGACAGAAAAAAAAAAAAAAAAAAAAATTCGTAAGCGGGATATACCTAGCAGCTCTTGTCTTGAACACGAATAATACTATTGGTTAATATAATCCAATCACTTTCAGATTTAAAAAATATGACGTTGATGGGCTGTACCTGAAAATGCAGTAATGACACAATTCAAATGGAATTGAATATGAGTTTTATATTGACCGTATGTGAAGTTAGTTGGCTTATTCGTTCAAGATATCCTAAAGAGATTGGCTTAAAGAAAACCGTGAAATAAGTTAGGAATGATTTCGTATGAACTGTAATAGTGTCTTGGAGCTAGGATTGTTTTGTGCATCACGAAAGTAATACGGTATCGCTTTGTTTCTGGTTTGAGAAACCTTAAATAATTCACGCTGAATTGATTGAATAGCCTATTCACCTGTGTATACTAATCTACTGCTCTCTTTTTATACTTGTGGAAACTTTTTTTATTAAAATTCAAACTATATGCTACTGTATTGATCATTGCCTGCTATTGAGAGTGCTTTAATGCTCTGCTCTTCTGCATCCCAAACCTCAAATAGACTATTCCATCTTTCACTAGGAACAATAGCACCAAATAGCAGAGTCATGAAAATACCAAGCTACTCATAAAATGATGAATACAAATATGTTCAAAAAGTGAATAAAAAGCAACTTACTTTGTCCAGTTCTCGGATTATATCTTCCAGTACTGTTACATAGACATAATAAAATAAGTTTACATGATCTCTTTCCAGTAGTTGTTTTGATTGAGCAATGGGTAATTGTTTAAGTCTTAAAATGAGTGACTCCCATGCCATACGAGCTGGTGGTAAATAGGGTGGAAGAGGTGTTTTTAACCGCATTGCTGATGCCAAAATGTAAAAAAACAATAATATATTGCCGACCAACTCACGTCTTTCTTTTGTCACTGGCATAATAAAATCGTGCTGTACTTGTTCAAACCACTCATCTTTTAATATCACAGTCCTCATGGATACTAACTTATCAGTAATGTTCTGACAAGACGCTAGTATATTATTATAGGTTTCCACTGGGAATGCACCTTTGAGACGCGGTTCATTGGGTGTTTGATTTAAAAGCTCTTGTAATTCCAACAATGTACGCTGAAGTCCTAACTCCAAATCCATAAACATTTGTGATGTTTGCTGTCGAACCACTAAGCTCTCTTCAGGTGGAGAGGAATAAAAAGATACTAGTTTTTGATACAACCAAGCCACTCGAAGTAAGAAATCAGAAACGCCTTTACGTAGCTCTACACGCGCTTCATAGGGCCATATATAAGCAGTTGCAAATAGTCCAAATACTACACCCACCAGAATAGATAGACATCTTTGCAATGCAAGGTGTGTTACTTCAACGCGATGTGCCTCTCTGTCGTTGTACTTGTTTAACATTACCAAATTATACGCCAATAAAGTAAATTGTCCAAATTTTCCGTGCTTGTGGTTTAGAATAATCCAGAAATTCGGTATTGAGAATAACCAGGTACATAAAGCGAGGGCGTACATGTTGTCCGGAAATATAAGGTAGAGACACATGGCTACAAAACATCCAAGCATTGTAGAAAAGATACGGTAAATAGCTACAAGGTTAGTGCCTCCTACGGTAGGCGTCATTACTACCATCAGCTATGCATAACGAGAATGTTTAAAGTAAAGCATACAATAATTCTTTAGTTACTTACGGTAATGAGCGCCCATTCCATTCTCCATTCTCGAAACCAAGGCCCTGTTGTTTTATTAAAGGCAAACACCGCCAACAATATAACAGCTACTGTCGCTTTAGTTGCATAACGGAACTTTTGTAGCTTGAACAAGGAAAATGTTCTCCAAACATTAATCACTATACGTCTCCATTTTGTTTTGGGTACTGGTGTATGTAACGTATCCATTTTATGTCGCTCATTTGGTACAAACGAATTGTTCTTTTCCTTTCGTGACTTTGATTTCTTTTTAAATAACCCAGTAATAAAAGTGAAGAGCGTACGCTTTTTTTGTTTTGCAATTGAAAGCGCCTGCACAGATTCTACCAATGATATCAATTCACGAGCAAATTCAATCATGTTGAATACAAAAAAGTAGACCAAAAATACTTCCTCGTTGGGTGCGTAGTCCTCTTGATGATGATACCGAAGTCGGTGACGGTTGAGTCGTTTCACTGCCTGACGCTGTGACACTTCAAAGAGTGCAATGGCTTTTACAAGATTGCTTTTAAGTGTCTCAAAATTAGGAGGCTGTGAAGAAAACCCATCTTGCAAATGCACGATGGTTTGCTTACATGTATAAGCGAGTGATTTCAAAGGCTGACGAATAGTATGGATGAATTCTGTCAACGCCCCCTCCTTATTATAATTGGAACTTTGCTGCTGCTGTCGTTTCATCTCTCCCTCCAATTTCTGTCGGTGATGATCTGCTTTAATGCTCCATGTTTCTTTACGAGATTGCTGCTGCATAAGTTCAAATTGTAGTCCGCAACTACTGCGAAGGCCACTCACACATTGAGCAAGGCGTTGCATACATCGTACGACAGCATCATATTCGGTAGTACAGCCGCGTATCTCGTCATTCCATATCACTTCGAGCTTTGCCTCCTGCAGCGATTTTTGTAAAGAGGTGAAACTTGCACGATGCGAGTCTAAGGCTGTTTTTAGTGATCCGTTTGCTTTGAATTCAGGAAGATCTGTATCAAGTAAAAACGTTTTGGTTAAGAGTTTCAAAAGAACTTTGTACGACAAAAGGGTGGCCTCCAGATCTCGTCTATATAAACATATGATATACTGGTAATTTATTTACAGATATAAAGCTTTTTTACCTTAATTTTTTGCTAGCTGAAATTGGCCAAAATAGGATACAGCAAGATACAGTCACTAAAGTACCTGTGGCTACAGCAGTTGTAATTTGCTCAATCCTTGTTGTATCAAAATCACCTCTATTAGCAGATCCTTCTCGAACAACAATAATAAAAATAATGATGAAACATAAACTTGAAGCTTTTTATGTATGACAAGTAAATAAATGAGGGATAAACAAAAAAAAAAAAAAAACATCAATTACCTGTAGCAACTGGAGGCTTATTCCAATGGGCTTTCAAAAATGATATTATAAATGTAGCACCAGCCAACCAAAAACCTAATGAAATTGTATGCGCTGCTAGAAATAAATTTCGATCGACAAAATAATCAGTGGTAATCATGGAACCAAGACAAACGGTAAGTGCAAACAACACATAGCCCCAACCATAAAGAGAGGCTTCCACCATACCACCTAAGGTTTTCGCAGGATTAAAAAACACTGTAGCAGTAGCGACAAGGTGACTTGATACTAGGTTATGACCTATAAGTGAATTTAAGGTGGGTACAAACGTGAATAAAGAACCAAGCATGTAGGCAAAACTGCACTTCAAGACAAGTCGTTGAGGCGGCGTTAATGTAAAAAAGGAATTGATCTTATTCCATACGGATCTCCTTTGTTTCAGCTTCTTTTGGTTAAATGAAGCTGAAGATGAATCACTATCCTCTTCTTCGTTTGATGTCGCGTTATCATACATGTTCTGTGATGCAATGCTTGCATATGACCTTTTTTTTTGGTCTTTCAGTAAAGGTGTGGAATCATCATCGTCAAGCGTCTCTTGGCTAAATAGGGTTTAATCGTCTTTTTGCCTATTAATGAAAAAATAAAGTAATACCTTTTGTTAGTATATTCTTCCTCTTCAATATCATTTGACATATTTTCAGGTAAAGTGGATAACGACACTGTTCTTTTCTGTAAAGTGCCATCATCTAATACGACGTCAAATTCGCTATAAACTGAAGGAGATCCATTTGGTAAGGAACCTACAAAGCTACTAAAGGTAGGTGATAATGTTTGATCATCAACAGTTGTTGTATTTGGACACGGTATTGGTGCTGCATTTCTGGGTAGTCTTTTAAAGTCTGAAGTTTCAGACATTGTATTTTTTTTTTTTTTGGAAGAAAAAGGAAAAAAGGGAGAAGCAATTGTTTTTGTTTATAAAATGTTCGTTTAAGGGGCAAAAAAAGAGAGCTAAATAATAAAGTTTCGTTTTCTTTATAAGGAAATCTCCAGTTTTAGTGGCTTAAATTTCAAATCAAACAATATGCCACAGTCAAATGTTAAGTTTCTACCATAAGCTAATATATTACATCAAGTAAAGTTCTTTACCAAAAACGGGGTGACGATAATAGGTAAACTATAAAAATTAGATTAACATCACTAAAAGATAGCGCCTTTAACCTTCTTTAAATGCTTGACATCGACATCTTTCCAGCACATGACTGAGAACAAAGCAACAGAGTAAAGACAAGTGGCAGTAATCAACATCAGTCTTTGTGTTTCGCTGTATGATCTAGTGATCGCGTTTCTTGATGCACTGCCATCAGGGTAAGACATTTGAACAGTGATATCACCATAAATAGTCGTCAGATTGCCTTGAGATTCTGCTGGGAGATACTGTGCCAGTTTTTGAGGGAATATACCAGTCCATAAAGCAGCAGAAATAGTAGAGCCAATCGCACTGCCAATGCTAATAATCATGTTCTCCATTGAAAGAACAGCAGGGACGTACTGATGAGGAGCAACAGCCATAACAGTCATTTGTTCACAGATAACCAAAGTACCACCGCCAAAAGCAATAAAGATTTGACACATCACAATATAGCCGATATTAACATCAGGCTGACGGAAGTTGATCATCAAGCCAACACCGAGCATGCTCAGAGGAACACCAAAGTAAAGAGCTTGCCATTTCAATCTACCATTGTATCTGATAAGGACACCCATAACAAGACACCAGAACGTAGAACCAATAGTGTAAATGTTAGTAACATAGGTAGCATCGCTAATACTCATCCTGTAGACAACCAATAAGTATGAGTAAAAGTAGCTGTCCCACAAGTACCAAGCCATGTACATACTGAATGCCATTGTGTATGTAGTAAATACAGTACGATCCATCATTAGGTTCCATGGAATAAATGTCACAGAAGCAAAGTACTTTTCCCAGATGACAAACGCAATGATAAGTAGACCGCCAATGACGATGAAGCAAATAATGAGAGGAGACTTCCATTGCAAAGGCTGCTTAGCATACAAGTTGAAGGAAAGTAAAAAGAGAGCAAGACCAGCAATAATCAACAGCAAACCAACAACGTCAAACTCCCTACAGTAGTATACAAAAGACTCATAGAAGGTTCTGTTTGATTCTTCTTTTGGAATAAGACCAGCCTTGCGAGCCTTGATGAGGTAGTAATAGAACAAGAAAAATAGAGGGGCGCAGGAGACAGGTACAATAATAGCCCATATACCAAAACCCCATTTAAAACCAATTGTGCTTAAAATACTTTGAGCAGCAGGACCATAAGCCCATACAGTGGCAATCCAGGGAGAAGCAGTAAAGGCAATCATAAATGCACGATTTCTAAGAGAAGTGGTATCGGCAATAAAAATAGTCAAGGAAAAGTAAATACCAGATTGACCAACGTAATAAAAGACTTGGGCAGCACAATACTGTTCAACAGTTTTACAGGATGCCATAAGAATAAGACCAAGTGTCATTGACCCAACCATCAAAGCAAAACCTTGAGGTCTACCCCACACGTTGAGAAGTTTTGAGTAAGGAAGGACGATGAGACCGGAGATCATACTAGACACAACATTGGTAGTGGCAGTCAAAGAGTGTTCCGCAAATGCACTAGTAACATAGGGAGTCAAAGAGCTATTAATACCAGATGATAGGGCCAAAATAAAATTCACAAGCCATATTCTATCATTACCAATATCAATTATCTGTAATAGTAACTAAATGAAATAAAATAATGCGTACTTACAAAGCATAAGCAAGAATCAAATGAGTTTTAGTCCAGAGTTTAGCAGCACCTCGAACTTCTTTCACACCTTTTTGAACCTCAATCGATTGTACATATGTCTTCAAAAGTAGCAGCAGACTTTTGTTTTTTCGTCATTAGTCTCTAGCTTTTCATTCATCACATCCTCTGGTGTTGGAGGTGAATCATTCGATCTCATGAGATATGTGAGTGAGGAATAGAGAAAGACAGAGGAGATATTTCGAGCTTTTATACCAGTAACAGACTTTTTGTTCTTAGCTGTGTTTTACGACCTTAATGTAAAGTAAAAATGGGGCACAAACTTATTTTTTTCTATTATTGTATGATTTTTTCCATAATTGTTTATTTTAATTTATATCGAAAACGTTGCGGCAATCTTGTAGAGTAATACATACTCCTAAAAGCCAGTAAGCTTCAATTGGCTACGCGCAGTAAGCTGTTTGATACGACAAGTTCTCAATTCTTAGATTACATACAGCATTTAAGATCATATTAGAAAAGTGCTACTCTTTCCTTACAATAGTGTATCCACTTGAGCAATCAAGTTATATATATAAGCTAGTTCCAATTAACTATTAAAAGCTTCTAGTAATATTATATCTATTACTGGCATTCATACTCAAGAAATGTGCACAGAGCTTCTCCAATGACTAGCCAAAACTATTACTGAATTATAGGATTGCTTTGAAGGTACACTAAAACCAACTTCCTTTACTCCCCGAAATCAAGAATCAGAAGTCTCTACATAATAACGCTGCTTTTCCTCTATATTTTTTGTGTAAGCGTGTGTATATGTAATACTACACTAGCTTAAGTGTATGGTCATCTTGTATATGACTTTTGCATTAATAATTAAAACCGTATTTCCCATTTGAGGCTTTTTGGCTCCATTGTCACCACCTTAATCTATACTTTGTGCTGCCACCGAGATAGTATTAATTATATCAAGCGAAATACACATATCAACATTATTCAACTTACAGCTGTACCCTTCGATAAGACTCAAGTTCATTCTGTGACCCCAGTTAACTTCTAATTTTTGGTGTATTCGGTGGCTGGTATATTAAATATTTATACTCTAATGATAAAATAAAAGAGTATGAACATCTTAGTCTAGTACTGCAGTTATAACAGCATCTATTAGCATTGATGCCTTGGTAAGTTTGATTAGTTGTTATTACTGGGAGTGAAAGTCAAACCCAATCTCTGAGTTACAGCGGCACAAAATCCAGAGGTTTATCATTACACAAAACTACGGAGTTTAAGATTTACAATTCCTAATTGTCAAGAAGGTAAACCATTTAATTATTTTTACTTTTACTAGTCAATAGAGCTACCTCTTGAAGCCTCGTATTTTATTCGATAATAATAAAGACATCTTCAAATTATCATACAGATGATTTTATATGATAAAAGACACAATATTGTAGATTTAACTTTTGCTCAAATAAAAATGAAGGTAAAAATATCACGCAATCACAGTTTATCCAAATATCAAGAATTTATCAGATCCATTGAAATAGATTGTTTGTCCAATAAGATCGCAAAATATGGGGTGCGTACATCCGGGGAGCTTCGGTGAACACGCTGATTGCACATACATCTTAGGCTAAACTCATCGCACAGAAAAAAATATTTTTTATTGTCATATTGTACAACCATGGGACAAAAGATTAAAAAAAATCTGATAAAAATATACCTGCTGGTTCGTGTAACATTATATGTGTTGCTGAGTAAAGTTAGTCATAAAGCACTTATCTGATTTAAAGGAAAATAAGAATTGCCTGTTGCTGCCAAGACTAATTACATAAGTATCTATGTATTTATTCACTGTTTTAGTTTGTTTCCATGCCTTCATGTACATTAAGTAACATACGTTCGATGATTTATAGGAAATGCTAAATTAGCTAAAAACGAGCAAAATATAGCAGAGATAATGATACGATAAAAAAAAGAAAAAAAAAAAACTGGTAATACAGTAGTATGCAGCATACTATGGAGTTTAAAGCGTGCAATATGCATTCTCATATCTACTAGTTATCTTTTCCAAGAAGAGAGAATCTCTTTTGGCTATAAATCAGACAATAAACATCCTTCTAATCAGATGTAGCGGAAAGAACCAGACTCACGGATTCTTTAGAAATAATGTAACACACATACTGATTTCTCATTTTGGCACACAATCTAGTATCACCTTACCCTAGTAAACAACCCTCTGTCCCAGAAGCGTGAATGACAGCTTTTTGTAATTCCATAATAGAAACCTTGATCACTATAAAATTACTAGTCCGTTAAGAGTATAATTTAAAATCAAAAACAATATTGAGTTATGACATAAACTACGTTTTCATTACTTTTAGAGGTTTTTTTGGCTTTTGTGCAACGCCTTTTGAAGTATCTCCATTTAACTCCTTAAGAAAGTTAAGCCTTATTGTAACTTTTGCAGGCCTATTTTTATCAGTGTATGTTATTGTATATATGCTTCAATCTCCACTAAACCCTGGCGTTGAAAAGGGAATGTGATAATCATCTCGGAGTCAAGAATCACAGGAAAAATTTTTAAATTAGAGCTAAAGCTTGTATTACCTGCTAAAAAAGTTAACTTGTAAAAGTCGATTATAAAGTTAAATAAAGGAGGGGTCTTTTCTTTCTTCTACCTCTTACTTCTACTTACTATTCTTGATAGAACAATGAGACTTAAGCTTCCCTCTCTTTTTCCAGCTCCAGCTCCAGAACCCGAATATATCCCTAAAGAGAAGCTAGAGACAGCCGAGGGTTCTATCGATGAAAAACAAAAGTCTGTTACTGTTTCTGAAGGTGACAGCGATATTGAATCAGCTGAAATGCAAAAAGGTGTGAAAGAAGTTCAAGGCGCTGCTAAACTTTGGACCAAAAATCATTTAATCCTCGCATATATTCTGTAAGTTTCAAAAACTCAAATATACAATATCACTAACTTGACATTTTACATTTTGCGTACTAGTATCTGGGTTATTCATTTTATTTTGGCCCTATCATCTGGTATTAATAGCTCTTTGACTCCCTATGTTACTAGTGCATTTGCGGAACACTCTTTGACTGCCACTACCAATGTTGTGTCTAGTATGATCTCCGGTCTCATCGTCCTTCCTTACTCAAAACTTCTCAACGTGTGGGGTAGACCTCAAGGTTTTGCTTTGATGGTTGGGTCAATGACACTTGGTCTTATTCTTATGGCATCCTGTAAAACTGTTGAACAGTATTGTGCTGCCCAAGTCTTTTATTACGTTGGTCAATCTGGTATTTACTTTTCCTTGACTATTTTTATTGCCGATACCACTTCTCTTAGAAATCGTGCATTTATGATTGCCTTTACTGCTTCTCCCTGGATTGCCACTGTATGGGCTTATGGTCCTGCTGCTCAAAGTATTTTAAGCACAATTGGTTTTAAATGGGGTTTTGGTATATGGGCTATTATTGTACCTGTCTCCTGCGCCCCTCTATTTTTCTTGTTCTATTACTACCTCATCAAGGCTCGCAAGGCTGGTCTTATTCCAAAAGAAGAATCAAACAGAACCTTCTATGAGTCTTTTGTATACTACTGTAGGGAGTTTGACGTTGTTGGTTTGCTGTTGATTATTGCTGGTCTTGCTCTCTTTTTACTTTCCTTCAACTTGTATGCTAAGCAGCCTTTGCAATGGAAGTCTCCTCTCATTATTTGCTTCATCGTCATTGGCGGTCTACTTATCATTGCGTTTGTCATCTGGGAAAAGTACTTTGCTTCTGTGACATTTATTCCATGGAACCTAATGATGGATCGTACTGTATTTACTACATACACAATGGCATTCAGTATGTACATGGCTTGGTACTTGTGGGACAGCTACTTTTACTCATACTTATTGGTTGTCTACAGGATGAGTATTAGCGATGCTACCTATGTTACTAACATTTACACTATTGGTTCTACGTTCTGGTGTCTTGTTATGGGTGTCCTTATCAGATACAATGGTAGATTGAAATGGCAAGCTCTTTACTTTGGTGTTCCTCTGAGCATGCTCGGTGTTGGCTTGATGATCAACTTCCGTCAGCCTGATGTTAATATCGGCTATATTGTGATGTGTCAAATCTTTATTGCTTTTGGCGGTGGTACTTTGGTTATCTGTGAACAAATGACTGTTATGGCTGTTGCTCCTCATCAGTACGTCCCTGCTGTTCTTTCAATGGAGAACATGATTATTAGCATTGGCAGTGCGATTGGCTCTACTATTTCTGCTGCTTTATGGACTGGTATATTCCCTCAAAAACTGGCACAGTATCTCCCAGCAGAATCTCAAGGCAATCTGACGACTATTTATGGTGATATCACTGTTCAAATGTCTTACCCTGATGGCAGTGCATCAAGAAACGCGATCACTAGATCATACAGCGAAACACAAAGACTGATGTTGATTACTGCCACTTGTCTTTACTCTGTTGCTTTGTTCTCAGTCATGTGCTGGAAAGATGTCGATGTCAAGCATTTAAAGAAGGTTAAAGGCTTGGTTTTCTAAAGATATTCTTCAATTTGTAGAACTTACTTATACTTTATATTCTTAATAACTTTTCCCTTTATATTATTACTATCTCACATAATTCTGTTCTTAATCATTCCTTTTTTTGCTACTTGCATTATTTGTACTTTCATTACGTTTATTATTTATTAAACCGTATATTTTTAACTCATACAAAATAAAGTAAATATCTGTTATTGAAAGAATATAAACTTTAGTTCTGTATGACTATTCATGCTTACTCAAAACAAAACCATAGAGTTATTACACTTCTTTAGAGCTATTTTGCGCCTGCAGCTGAATTTTTTTTTATAATACATATGCCATCTATTTAACCTACAGGAGGAAGAGTTTAAACCAAGGCTTAGCGCTACTGCTCGCAAAAAAAAAAAAAAAAAAAAAAAAGCTAGAGACGTTTTTGATGAAACTTTACCTTGCTCTTGTTTTTGATATACAGTACTAGTTAATGAAACGTCCATATTTCAACAACTTGATGAGTTGACGTATGAAAAAGAGGAATCTTGCGCGTACTGCAGCGGTACATTGCATGCAGTTATTTTTATACAATAAAATTACTTTACAGTGGTTAGCATTTGAAATTCAGGAAGTACAATATTGGTAGGAATGTTTTAATATGGATGAAAGTCCTACGTCAACCGAGTCGAAGAGCTCTACCCCGTCAAAAGATGCCAGGCATCACGGCATCGACATTAACCTTGAATTTTCAGAACGAGAAAGCAATGACGAAGATTCTGGTGAGTATAATGTCGGAACCCCTGAAAGTCTTAGTCCGTTTAACACCTTTGAAGCTGCTGAAAATGCGATTCGCAATTTTTCGAAGTCCAAGCTATTTGAAGTAGTTAGAAGGGGTACTAACGCAGATGTAAATGGTAAGCTTCGGTATGCAAAGATACTATGCGACCGAGGAAGGGAACCCGCTTACACAAGAATGGTTCCAAAATCTGCGATAAATTGTTCCAGAGATGGGAATTCAAAGAGAATTAGCTGTCCATTCATGTTTACCATAAACAAAAAAGGCAGCTACTTTAGATTAACTGCACATCACACTAAGCATAATCATATACCAAATAATAAAGAGTATAGCAATCATGCGTTAAGAAGACGCTTGACTGATGTTCAAAAGAAAAAGATCGACATTGCCTTGAAAGCATCAATTACGCCAACTAGTATTGTGAAGATGTTGGAAGAAGAAAGCCCCGCTCAAGTCATCCATAGAAAGCCAGTTTATAACACCATCGTGATAGTTGACTGTATGAATCGATAATTTGTAATAGGCGGCTAAGCGAAATGAGTCTCCTTTAGTTCTTTATTAAAAATGAGTGAAGATTCATCAGCCAAAGTAAATTTGGTTTTAATAGGAAAATTGCTCTGAGTTATTTAAGTTCAGTACTTCAAGTGTAATCTAATTCGATCTACTAGTAAGAAGTATGTACAAATACCACAAAGGGTATCTTTTCTCTTCTGACAACACATAATATCAAACTATCTGTGTCTGCAATTCAAAGTAACAAATTTCTTCAAATTGACCACAACTCTTCAACAATGGAAGAGCTTAAGCATGACTAAAAATTGTATATTACACCTAGTAGTATATATATTACTATGTATATTATATTTATTACACGACTAAAAGGTATATATTTACAAATATGGGAGAAGAATTCTAAAATATCTACGAAGGGCAGTAAGGAGCAAGTGCTTCGCCTGTATTCTTGGGATGTACAAAAGAGTCACAAGTCACATAGAGGGTATACACAAGGATACCTGTGCCAAAAACCATCAAGAAAATATCAACGATTCGGTGAATGCGACCCTTAAACACCTTGAAATGAAACATGCCAGGAAATATGAAACATAAGGGAACACAAGCAACAGAGCCTACCAGTGATACAAACTTATCAAGATTATCGCCACCAATAGCAAAAGCGAGAGCGGCACAGAAAACACATAAAATTACTCTATAAACATTCTTGGACCACTTGACCGTCAAACTATCTCTACCAGATTTAAGTTTATAAAAAATGCAGTTTTCAATAATCTTCAGGGCAGGGAAAAGCATCAAAGGGGCAGTTAAACAAATGGCCAAAGAGTACAATAACTGGACGGCAATAGTTAAGCGGCTGTCAGCGGGAAAGTTATAGGTAACAGCGGATTGAACAACATCACCGTATGCCAAGTAAGAGATAGTACCAATAAGAATGTAAACAGCACAAACAATAGCCATACCAATTGAAAGAACAAATGGGAATTTCTCAGGACGTTCCATAGATTCAACGATAGGAATAACTAAAGCAATAAACATTAGATGATGCCTTTCACGAGAAAAAAAATACAAAAACTTACTCAAGCCTATGCCCTCAAATGAAAAAGTTGCAGTACCAATCATAAGAGCAAAGTTTTCAGGGTTAACAGCAGCAACATTAGGACCAACACCATGTGCACTTAATTGAGCAGCAGTAAAATAAAGGACACAGATTAGACCAAACAAAATTAATATATCGGCAGCAATCGCAGTAAAAGAGAGCTTAGCAATGTGTCTTATCAACGAAAAAGGAATCAAGATAATTAAAGGAAACCACACGTAGTATTTTTGTTCGATAGCTGAAGCACAATTCGAAAGAACATCAACCGCATTTACCAAATTTCCAGAAACAAAGATAAAGTAAGAGCAGACAAACCCAATCTGGGAAACAGCAATAAAGAACAGAACAATGTAACGAAGACTCTTTCCATATAAGACACCACCCATATCGCCATAAGAGCCACCAATGATCAATTGTGTATTTACCAAATATAAAAACGAAACGAAACAAATAGCACCTATCACAAGCATCAAAACAATAGATAATGCTAAACCACCATTTTGAAAACTAATAAAGGTAATTAGTTTTAGGAATCCTTCTTTTACACTCTGTTTTTTTACTTACGCTTTAGGTAGAAAAAGCACACCTGAACCAATAAATGCCTTCAAAAACATAAACATAGCTTTACCAACAGAAGCTTTAGGAGGAGCATCACTAACATCCTCTACTAATTGTTGACCAATCATAGACTCTTCATGCTTGTGAACAGATGAAGAAAAAGTAGAAAGGTAGCTTTTTCTCTTTTCTTCGACATAGCTTTTCTTTTCATCATCGGTCATACTGTTAAAGTCGGGTCTTTTACCACGGTAGCTGTCATCAAGACGTTCACCAGCAAAGTTACTGTAAAGAGAGTACGAGGAGATAGTCCTTGCCATAGACTTACGTTTAGCAGCAGTCGCTTGTTTGATGGAAGCAAAAGAGGTGCCTCTACTTGACATTTTTGGTCTGTTTGGGGGTGTAGCAAATGAGGTAGTTCTACTTGACATTTGAGGCCTTTCTTGGAAATGTATGTTTCCAGTTGAAATACCGCGGGAGTCCATGTTGGGTCTTGTATTGTTTATATGATTAGGTAATGCACCCATTTCATCGTCTTCTTCTTCATTGGCAACAGGGACTTGACGATGTGATCTATTTCTTGGAAGGTCGTATGATTGACTTCTAACCTTTGATAGATCGGCTGTACCCCTTACTGAATTATTAGACATTTTTTTTAAAAAAAAAAGAAAGAAAGAAATTGTTCTACGAAACGAGAAACTTTAGAAAAAAAAAGACTGCCTCTATATATACTTAACTTTTAACTTTTTGTTATTAAATGCGGAGAAGTAAAGAAGTATAATTGATTGGACATTTTGGCCATAACGTCATTGTACTATGTACTTCATACATAAATTCAAGCGCCACTTTACTTTCCTTTGATTTAATGGTTAGACTTGTTTGAAAAGATCGAAGTTTCTTATTTCCCGTACATATATGTTGATCCCCTTTTTTTATAGAAAAAATATTCAGTAACTGGTTTTACATTCATAAACTAACATGCCTAATACATACACATATTTATGTCTATAGGAATAGCATTCTGATTTACCTGTTTGACAGGTAATTAACAATTGTGCATTGGGCAATGTCGTCAGGGGAACAAACAAAAAAGAAAATCATAAACTTTTAAAGTCAGAAATTGAATTCTATTGGCTTTTCATTCCAGAAATGATATCATTTCTAAATGAAACTGATTGTCTTTTTGGGACTTGCATTGATTTTTTTTTTTTTTTTTTTTTTTTTTTTTTTTTTGGGATTAACTGGTCGGGACTTATCCTGGATTTTCTTTTTAGGGAACAGGGACTTATCGAAGAAAATGTAGTCACTGCAGCCAAAATAAACTTGAAACACATGAAATATTTTTTGAAAATACTTTATTTTAGTTTTTGGGAAAGAACTCCCACCAAGACTTATTGAAAAAGTGCCTTCCTTTTTTGGATATGGGGGCTTATTTCTAATAATCTACTGTAACGGTATATTAACCATACAAAAAATAAAGTAATCAACCAATCAAAAAAATTCATCAACTATTGGGTCAGAAGCCAAAAAAAATTACCCTAAATGGTGAAGTTTTTTTTTCTTTACTTTTTTGGTAAAAATTACAAAAATACCAAAATCTCAATACTGAAATGGCACTTTTAAACTCTTTATAAGAAGTAGAATACTTGCTCTTTCCTTAAGTTGTGAGGTATTGTTAAAATAAGTTTAAGGCAATACATTCTGCGTATTTCTATAGATATTTGGACATTATTCAATCAGAAAATGCCAAAAAACCTTTAATATAAAATATTTGCATGAGGCTACAGCCTGCAGCCTCATCTTTTTTAACTGCTTAAACAAAAACAGTTCTAATGTTTGGTTTTATTACGCGAAATTATTTAAAATTGTTCTCATTACAACATTAGATGACATGATCTTCGTAAACAATGTACTTCATGACAACGTTCAATATTGTGCAAAGTATTATACGAATTTATTTGCTGCATAATTAACGACGGTTATAGGTTTTTATAGCAACAGGAGATATTTTATAGTTTATTGAAAAAATTGTAAGTATATAATAAAAGACAAGATCAATCTAAACTGTAATTAACCCATTTTGTTGTTTTCTCTTTTTTTGGTATTTTCTTTTAGTACTTTTAGATGGTCTGGTATTAGCAGAAGAAGCAACATTTTCAGTCTGGGATGGTGTTGGGAGTATGACGCGAGAAGAAGAAGCAACTCGTGGGAGAGGTGAAGAAAGGAAAGAATTGGATGATGGAAGAGGGGGATGAAGAGAAGCAGGAGCAGAGGGAAGAAAAAAGAGTGAAGGAAAAGGTGGACTCGAAGATGCTGAAGCAGAATTGGTAGAGACAATTGATTCGACTCGCTGGTTTGTTAAAAACTGTAGATTTGTTAAAATCAACTGCTGCATACTCAAGGTCTGTTGAAAGTATTGTTGCAATTGATTGTTCTGCCCTGTTACATTTTGCTGATTCGAATGCAATTGCTGTTTCAATTCAAGAGCCTCTTGTCTGATGATTTGCTGGAGATTGTGTTGAACTTGTATGAGCTGTTGACCAAAACCAGCGATTCTACTTGATACTTCGTTTTGAGAATCGACAATGTGAGGAACAAGGCACTCGTATTCTTGTAGTTGGTCATTTGTAGGAGTGTTGATTGCGAGTTGAACCTGCTGCTGAAATGCTCTAAACTCGGGAGAAATAAACAAATTGTTGCTAGAGGGGTAAGTGTTGACGATACCGTTTTCTTTCTTGAGAATAAGATAGACAGCTGAGTCCTGCAAAATGATTCTTCTACACCTAATCAACAACTTCAAAAAACCTCTTTTGGCGGCATCTATGGTTTGGTGTACGGCAGCTGTCCCTTTTTGCTTTCCTTTTCTGTTTTCTGACGTCTGCTGGCTTGCAACATTTTCTTCCACAAATTTAGCTTCAGTATCATTTTCGTTAAACTCGTTTTCGTCTATTTGATTCATTTCTTCCAGGCATTCTTTCTTCCAATCAGCGTTATTCTTTCCAAAGTAGTTCTCAATCCAAGGAAATATTTCTTGCTGTAGTTCAAGAGGGGGGTCAACTCTGTTTCTTTCAAGTCCAAATGGCTTATTCCAAAAACCTGCCATACCACGGGCAAACTCAGATGGCACTTTGCCCAGATAGTGAGTCTCTAAACGACCCAAGCGATCCTTCCATCCACCACCTTTTTTAATTGAATCAATTGGAATTCCAAGGGATTCAGCTTCCATCGCACCAGCATGACGACCACCATGAGTGACTCTACTTGTGTGAATTCCATGCTCCAAGAAGATTTTTTTTGTTGCATTGTATTGCTGAACACCGCTTATGCCTTCTTCTTTGTCTACCAGTACTTTAAAATTATGCCATCTTTCACTAGAAAGAAATTCTGGCTCTTGCTGTTGATATAAAAAAGCAGAAGTTTAGTAATGGTTTTTAGAATATCTTTCTAAAAATATTTACCTGGAGTTTACTAAACATATAGAAAGCAAAAGCACTAAAAGGACACCTATAAAGATTATAGTGCCTCATGGCAGACGCAAATTT